>LD345475.1:538987-552714 GCA_001465055.1 Ptychodera flava
CTCTCGCACCAGAGAATATTTCCAAGAAAGCAGTATCTGTATCTTTGAGGTATAATGCTCGTCGGAGGTCAACATGCAAATTTTGGTAATAGAGAAACAAATTACCAAGTGTTTTCTGATATCGAAAACAAATATTTGGACTCTCAAATTCTTACAGTATTCCTTTTGCCTACCACTTGATGGGGCTCATTTCGAAGCTTCTGAAGTAAACAATGTTTTTACTGAGTCAGACTTTGTTGTATGAACATCAGGAATTTTATTCTCCCACACTATAGAGATAACGACAGGGACGGCGGCCATTTTGAATTTCAAATATTGGAAAACATTAACTTGGTGATTTGTCTCTATAGACCAAGATTTGCATGATGATCTACGATTTTGATTTTTTGATATTTAAAGAGAATGATCGAAACTTTGATTCACAAAAGGTTTAATTTTCGAGCCGAGAACTATTCCCTGTCCTTAAAAGTATGCATTTTCAAGGGCTGTGATATTTACAAATCTCTATATATGTTCAATAATATTGACCTTTTTCCTTGTCTTACAGGCAAAATCTTGCGAAAATGCTCGGCTGTATGTTTAGGCGGTCTATCTGGTGTTAATTTTACAACTAAACCTTATTACGGAACGTTGAATTAATTTAGGCACAAGAGCATTGCACATTGGGCATACGGTTATCTGTCCAAAGCTATTTCTATAAATCTTAACACATTTTAGAAACTTTACTGTTATATTTCACCATGTGGGTAAGATTTTCATTGTTTAAGTCCCTTAATAAAGACATTTGGAGGCCTTGTTTTCGTTTCAATGCGATGCGAAATGCATGATGTCATTTTAAATTTGAACGGAGCGTACAAAGTGACACGTTCCGAAGTGGGCGTCCGTCATCACGAAACTTTACGATACCAGCCATCCTGATTCTATAAGTCGTTTGAGAATTCATAGGAGACCAGGTATTGGACATTTAAATAACTGAACAAGCTAGTTCTTCATGTTTTTTTCTGGAAAGTGTGAAACAGGAAGGTAGCTCAGCAGGGACACTGATATACATGCACAATATTTAAACCTTCAAAATAATCATAATGTTCGCAATCCCTTAGGGTGTACGTATTGAATATCTGACATATTTCATAAATTTTCAGCAGATGTCATTTTACCGGTGTTCAAGAAACGTTTCAGTTTCATTTTAAATCCTGATACGTGTGTCTGTAAACCCGCGTTGACACATATCTTTTTCAAGGAAAATATTTCAGAAAAGAACAAAAAGTAAAGAATCCACTTCATGGTTTCTCAAAATGGAGTAGTTGGTCGCCGTTTTGAAGAAATGGTTTAACTATTTGTATAGCAAGTTTCGCGAAACTCTTCCTTCCAATGATTTGCAGTAACGTTGACCTATAATACATTCCTTGATACATATATCGGAATAGCAAAGGTTTAGATTATTTTCATTTTAAGGGCCTAAAATGCAAACACACATCTCTTCTATTTTATGATAAACACTACTTTCCTTTGTCGTCTATTTCGACAGAAGAGTGTTATTACGATCCTCGAGGGTTTGACTATCGAGGCAAAGTGAACATGACCATTGGAGGATTTCCCTGCATTAAGTGGACAGACATGATAGACACAATCGTGTTGTCTTATGTCAATGATATTGAAGCACTTCAGTCGATAGGCATTGGTGCTCACACTTATTGTCGAAATCCAACGGAATGGGACGGCGTATGGTGCTTTTATAAGAGTGATTCTGACCATGATATATACATCGATAGATGCGCCATAGGGATGCCGGCAGAAAATTGCCATACAGGTTTGTGGTCAACTCATACCATTGTTCAATAACAGTAAATTTTCGATCCGATTCGAACTCTCAACGTACGTCACCAAGTCACCTGACGAAGACATAAAAGTGAAACCGCTCGACCAAATCAAAATTCGACCCTCCTGAACAACAAGCAACAGTTTTCATAGATTAGACGTGTGTCTGTGTATATTTCTGAACACTGCAAGTGATACACGCACAACAGGCAAAATGAATTAACTTGACGACCGAACATTTTCAAAATGTTTTTAATGTCCGACATTGATAACGTTACTTTTGTTTCGAAATGACTTACGATTTATGTCCTAGACGTATGTATCGGCCACAGTCAATAGTGTTTATGGTCTCATAAGGTGCACTTACTGCTCACCGATTGGATGGACCATTTCTCTTATGTCTCATTATTATGAAATGCTTACCACATGACACTCTGCTTTGTTGCCCTGTGTTCTTTTGTTTAATTGGCTTACTCTGTACGAGGCAGTGAACATTACGTAAAGCAACTAATCACAGTGTCGTGAATTGAACATCACATAGTAATGAGAGTTAAGAGAAAGCTTTCAGCCAAACAGTAGTCTGATTAAAGTCGACTTAATCGGATCATAAACACCAATCACTACGGCCGGAACATATGTCTCGCACCTTAGTTAGGATGCGTTCACAAAAAACGTTGAGGGAGAGGCTGGAGGAATTCAGGGGGAATTCGAAAATTTTGAGGGTAGTAGAGGAGGCACTTCAAAGTTTTCCTCAGCCTATAGGGGGACCTGAAAATGTTTTGGTTCCCTTTTACTTTAAACTTTTTCCGATTCCAAGATTTGGAAGCTAATTCAATGAAAAATTAAGATCATTTTAATGTCATCCAAATCTTTTAATGTTAGTAATAATTAAACAAAATCAATAGCCATTTTGTCACATGTCATTACTTTATCTCTAAAAAATACAAATGTACCATTTGTCGTAAAACGGGACACAAGCTGCAAGTGTTAGCGATTTTATTTGCAATATTTCTATGCAATCTATTGACTGTCGTTTCTTGTCTCAATTCTTAAACAGAAAATATTTAGTTTTTTAACAAAACCTGTGTATGTAATGTGCATTTGGTGAAATATTATTAGAATCCAGACTGACCGTCATTTATCAATGATACAAATGCATGGTACACACATACACAGGTTGTGTTGGCAATCTGCATACTGGACAGTTCAGCATGCTGTAGGTAGTAGTAAGGCCAAGAAAAATAATAAGTTTGTTAATCATCCTAGACATATTTCAAAAATGATGAGGTGACACGGGTTTTCTTTTTACTCACATTTTTTTTACTCTTCAATCAACAAGAACGCGTAAAAAAAACATGAAAAACAACAGGAATGCACGCAGAAATGTACAGCAGTGTTGCTTTATTATTTTTATTCAGCAGCAGTTCTGTGGTTTGACTTTTAGTGTTGACCGTCTGTGAGCAGAACTGCCCGATACATGTTTATTTTTTTCTGCGCACACATCCTTTACAAATATGCGAGCTTGTGATAGTTGGGGAGACTTGAAAAATGTTGATCAGAGGAGGTTTGAAACTTTTTGAGGGTATTGAGGTTTGAAAAAAAAGGAACATTTTAATCACGGTTCCCCTCGCCGCCCCCAATCGTTATTTGTGAACGCAGCCTTATAAATATGACGAATAAAACATAGCAGAACGGCACGATAGAAGTGCAGCAAAAGGATAACAAACTCTTTGTCAGAGGGCGCTGCTCTATGTGAATTGAAAGCGTCACCCGTATGTAGTGAGTTCATGAAGGTGTATCTAAGCAGGTGTGCTATATTTATATATTCTACTGAACCTTTACTCCTAGTTTGCTTGTTCTGTAGGTTGTTCGTTGTCATAATGTAGTTTTTGGGCAATGCTTGGGATAAAATCATCCTCTAGCTGCTTACTTCATTGGCACACATGCCAAGTGTTGTATCTCTCAGAACTGTCCATGCAGGCAACAACCCTTGCTTATATTCAGACTGTTTACCACTGATTCCAATTCAAGAGCTAGTCGTTCCTTGAATTGTCTTAGGGACTGGACAGAAATTACAGGGGCACTGTGGGTTTTTCAAAATGACGCTACGCGAAAAAAGTGACCTTTGACCTTGAAATCTCAAAGAATACCTTTTAACCTTTACAAATAATCACTTTTACGTAAGGTTTCAAGTAAGTGAATAAAAATGAAAAGGCGATCATATTTTACAATAAACAATTCTATCAACTACTTGAAGCACAATTGTCTATTCAAAATTAGAAGTTACAAAAACTGTCATGTTTTTCTTCATTAATAGTTTGGCTTCTAATTGTACAGAGAGCACTATCATTCAAGTCAAGGACCTACTTCAGCCTAACAGTCAATATTTAACAACATATACATATAAATGCACAGATGTAACAAGTTTTGTAGAGAGAGGTCTTAAATAGTTAACCCCTAGACTAACATGAGAATTGAAAAAATAATTGATTAATAAATGCTTGTGCGAAGAGTGGCAACCACCCCCTAAAATGTGTCAAGTGTGGCAAATGGAGCAAATATGGTCCTTTGGTCATCAAAACCATATGGTTTAGTTTTTATTTAAAATGTTACTTTGTTTCCTGATCCAGGGTCACCGCTGTGGTTATCAATGCTGTCAGTTGGTTTATCGCTGTGTCTTTGTACGTACAAATGCGCTTCATTTCTTGCGATATCGACAACAACTACAATTCAAATTACTTTTTAAACTTTCTGAAAAGTTTCATCATGGTTGCTCTTTAGAAAATATTAACATTAGCGGTAGTGTTGCTTCTTTTCCATTGCCTGGTTTTGAAACCGGGAAAGGGAGTTCACGGGCAACACCTTGTGCACCTTGTTAATAAAGTAATTTTCTTTCAGCCCTTAGTCCCAGTCCTCCTTCGATGAAACCGGGAACTAACAACAACTCCGATGTGTTTTCTACAAGAAGCAGCACAATCCGTGGTGATGACCTTGACGCCACTACGCCGATCTACAAACACGATAGATTAGCGGGTAATAGACCTCTTCAACCACTAATAATTACTTACCGGGTACCTTTAGTCTGCATTTGCACGTGTGCGTCATCTTTTCTCATGCATGGTACAATCCGATATTTACTACGTTGCAATTTTGGTATTTACGAAAAAGAAGCAGCCTCATTCAGAGTGATAGATGATTCATCTAATCTCATCAACAAAATTGAGCAACCTTTTAACCGTAGCATATGGCCTGCTGGGGGAGTGGATTAACAAATGCACTTGTGACTTCCGTGTGCAAATCAGTTTGTTCTGTGGTGTGACCAGTATTTCTAGGGTTTCGCGAACGTTTGACCGAAATGTGCACATAGTAGTACAGCTAAATAAATAGTTCTCAACAACGTCCACGAAGTACCACCAAGCAGTTAAATAAGTTCTGTGCTGTAATGATCTCTGTTTTCATTCCCATTTTTGTACAACAGCACGGACGCCGTCATCGATGAACATAGGTGTTGTACTTATTATTGTGGTGGCTGTGTGCGTTTTTGTTGCTATGTACAAGATTCGTCATTCCCAGGTTACCGCTCACGGTGATGAAGACAATCGGCCTTAGCAGTTCCAGCTACTCCCGGGGAAGATAATGCGATGAGACTGGGCGGTTAACCCCTGAACAATTAACACCCGGCTTGGATAATCTTAAGCATGTGTACGAGAAATACGTGTTGGGGCGAGAGCGGGGTAACTGTCCTCCAATATAGCGCACCAAATGTTTCAAAAACATTTATCGTTTTAGTGTATTAAAATAATCTATCAATTGTCACAAAATAAAATTTAGTTTTCCGACCATCTATATGTAGTTTCGACCAACAATATGTAATCAAATTTTGTCCTGCTAGATTTTCATCAAAATTAGCGTTTTGGTTTAAAATATACGTAAGTATTACGTAATACGTAACTGTATATCGACAGAAAATCATCGGCGTAAAATTAAAATGTAGCTCTTTCCCGACTTACTTTGATGGAATTAAGAAAAGGAAAACAATAAAATAAATGAAAACAAAAATGGAAAAGGGACAAGAAATGGTATAAAATATTCCTTTGAAAAGAATTTGAAGATACACACCGGTACATGTGTAAAGACCACTCAAAACAGAGAAAATGGTCTGCAGATTTATGTACTACATAGTAATCATACAGATTTTTTATCAGCGGCCCCTTTGATGAAAATATATATTGACAAAATTTGCGTATAACATTTTGGATAATATACTATATTTCTTTAATTTACTCTTAGTTTTAGCATAGACCCTAAAAATATAAATATTTTTGAAACATTTGGCACGACGTAGTCGTAAGACCAGTTCTGACTGGCTGCAAAAACTAGGAAGATTCAGCAACTGTAATCCTTTCAATTATTACAACAAATCACTTTCAGTTTAAAAGCTTTGGATAATTTCCGTGCACCACCTTTTTGATCATGCTATAACTGTTTATCATATTGCGACAACAGTATGTAATTTAGTTTTGTATTTTTGTGCAACACTTTCACAATTTTAGCAGAAAAAAAACGTTACGTATGAGCGTATTCAAATAATTGGTCTCGGAGACTGTTAGCCAATAGCTTGGCTGAAACTAATTGTAATCGTTTCAAAACAGCCTATTAGCTACGCTATAGTTACAGTTGCAGAGTCCTGAAGTTGATGTACACGTAAGTGATTACAATTTGCCAATCAGATATAGCCCCCGGAGCCGCTGCATAGCAAAGCCTTTTCTCTACCAATATGCCCGCCTTATACACAAAGCTAATTATGCTGGGTCTCGGAAACTTTCAGCCGATTGGTTAGCTGAAACTCATTGTAATCATTTCCAAACACCCAATCAGCTACGCTATAGTCCTCGTTTCAGACTTCCCAAGTTGATTTAAGTAGTGACAATCAGATATAAACCTCGGAGACACTGCAGCGTGTACATAGCAGAGCCATTTTCAGAAAAGTGTACCATGTGTTTCAAAAAGAGTCAGTACAACTGCATCCGAATGTGTTCAAAATGCAGCCCTGCGATCCTCCCACAGGTATAAGGGTTAGATGGGGCTCATAGATAAATCGTCCTTATTAGTTATCAGCTTCCGCAAGTTGTGTCACGACAACCAGTTTATTAACCGGCTCAAATAACCTGTTTTCAACCGAACGTTCCCTTTCTTTGTCGATAAGCGAAAATCAAAAATGTATATATAAATACACAGCTAGCTTTACGATTATTTACAAGAACTCAAAACAGCCAAGATTAAAATAATTTCTCGGAGAGATTTAATGCCATTTTTACATGTTGTACACGATATTATCATACAGTCAAGATTGTCCTCATTATTATACATTGCCAACAGGGTTCATCTTTTGGTATATTATGACAAAAAAACACTGCCCGGCGACAAACCTTTCTTCTCTTTATTTTGTTTGTTTGTTTGTTGGCATGGTTTTGGCTTTGTTATAAGTTGCACCCTACAACCAAAATCGAAACACTTTTCAACATGAACCATGCATGACCGCAGACGGTGGTAAAACTACCGATATACCTTTTACCTCATGTTATGTTGATAATCACAGGCTGCAAGGTGTCCTCAAGTGACCCTTTACCGGTGATATACAATGCATAAATGCAACTGTCGGTTTATATCTTTATGGTTGAGTAGCTATGAATTAAAAAAAATTGTAGGTAGCATGTAAATATTCTACACTTCCCGACACAGCGAGAAAAGTTGCACCCTGTCATCATCAAAAGCCCTTTGTGCTTTTTTCTGGATTTGTATCAGAACTTTGAAAAGCCACTTTGGCTTACCAATCGTGCAAGTGTGAACTCCTAAACTTACAACATTTGATTTTACTGCTACCACTCTTATTATGTAATATGTAAATTGTAGACACGGCATTCGAGAGCTGCAAAATTTGGTCAAGTAGTCAAACATTTCCTCTTTTTTTCTTAAAGTCTTCACTGACTGCTTTATTGCAATCTCATTTTGACAGCCCACATAGGAAGATCTTAAATCTTTCTCCCTTTCCAGAGACTGTAACTGACTGATATCATGCTGAAAACAAAGCATTGTAATGCCAAAACTTTCAATCAAAGCTCTTCAATAAAGTTCACCGTGGTGGCTCATCGCTGGAAATATACAGCGTATGGGTCATCTGCTTCACACATTTGTATTCGCACATGTGGAAGTCTCACGTTTGCTTTTACTTATGGACGCCATTATTAGAGGTCTATGGTTTACATGACAACTTTCTATAGCGATAAATGATGTTGCAGTTCTTGCACAGTAATATTTAAGTAATAACCCCCGCAAGGCAGGTATACATGAGGTTCTGTCACGAGTGAATTGTACCATAATCGATTGTATACAGATGAGAATTTGATGAGATTTGCTACAAATGTTGGTCACTGAAGGATTTATCTGCCATTAAGGACATAAATTTGTGACATGAAAGTTATGCTAATTTGCATATGCAATGAACTTTCCTAATAAGAGTTACATATCTTTATTGACTTGACCAATTTTTATTTTAGCTAACGACTAATTTGTGTACTATGACATTATATTACCAAAAGTCAGTTTTGATTTTGTAAAACATCTTATTACTAAATTGCATATTTAACGAACTTTTCTAACAACGGATTTATCTTGCTTGACTTCATCAAAGTCGATTAAACGTGCTATTGAGATTGAATGATGAAATATTAATGAAAGTTGTTAAGCATTTTTACACCAGGAAGTTACTAATTTGCAGATGAGACAATTATGTTGTAAAAGTAGATATTTTGCATTTTCATGTCAGCTAATGTATAATTTGTATATGTAATAAACTTTCACAATTTGGTATATATGGCTTAAGGACTTTACCAAAGGCAACTACACTTGTAGTCGGGTCGGAAGGTAGGGGTTCCCATGCACCCCATGGATGTATTTTTTTAACCTACATTTTTGTAAGCCTTAGGGTCTATATTTAATGAATTTTGATGTTCCCAAAATCAAATAGTGTCCCATGGGGCTCATTTGGCGCAATCTTTGTCGCCATCTTGGCCGCCATCTTGGATTTCAACAATGGGGTAGGGGTCAAGTATTTAATGCTCGACGGAAACAGAAACAATAAAATACTATAAACGTTACATTTTTAGAAAGCCAAGATCATGGCCTTTTCATTGATATATAACTTAATAGGGATAAATTAATATCCGAACGTCGATTAGACTTTATATCGGCCACTGACCGTAAATCGTAAAATTTGCTAAATTTCACACCCAATAATTAAGTTCCCCTTCCTCCAAACAATTTTTCATAAGGTATTTATATATATTTTTTGGAAGAACTCAGTGCAATAAACAAGAAAAACAACATTAAAAGTATGTGTCTTGAGATTTAGTGGGTGCATGAGCTTGTTTTCTTATTACGCGGTATACCATATATCCGAGTGTAACATAAGGGGTAGGGGTAATGTTTCCCTTTCTGTTTCGAATCATGAATGATGAAACCATAAAAATGTTACATTTTTTTAAAGTGCTGCATCAGACCTTTCTAAAAATATATAGATTTATGGGGAAAAATTTCATATTTAAAATTTACAAAGCTTAAACCGTTCAGTTTGTGTCGATTTTAAGTGATTTTTTAAGAACGAAATTACAACATATGGGGTAGGGGTGATGTTTCCCTTTCTGCCTCGAACCATGAATTATGAAACCATATAAATGCTATACTGTTTGAAAGCTGTGAAAAGAAAAGGGCCTTTCGAAACATATATAGTTTTATTGGGAAAAATCGCACATTTTAAAGTTACAAAGCTTATGCCTTTCAGTTTGTGTCAATTTTAAGTGATTTTTTTAAACAAAATTATAATATAAGGGGTAGGGGTAATGTTTCCCGTTCTGCCTTGAACCATGAATTATGAAACCATATAAATGTTATACTGTTAGAAAGCTGTGAAATAGGCCTTTCCAAACGTGTATAGTTTTATCGGAAAAAGTTGTATGTTTGAAAGTTACAAAGCTTAAGCCTTTCAGTTTGTGTTAATTTTAAGTGATTCTTTTGAACAATATGCACAAAACAGTTAGTCCGTTGGCCAGGTATAGAAATCATCCCCTCTAAGGCATTTTACCCACTATGATTTTCTGTTAGCTAGTATTCTCAGCTGTCATAATCTGCTTATTTTCAATTTAACTGATGGTGTTTAAGAGTGTAACGACTTATTTTGTAGGGGGCTGTCACGCCCTTAATAGTAAAATAGGAATGGGTTAGGGGTAACATATTTACCGCTAGTCGGAAACAAAAACAACAAAGTACTATAAACAATACATTCTTAGAAAGCCCAGATAATCCCCTTACCATTGGTATACAACTAAATGGGGATAAATCAATATTCAAACATCGATTAGATTTCATATCGGACATTAATGTAAATTGTAAAATTTGCTTAATTTCAAACCCAATAATTGAGTTCTTGTTCCTCTAAACAATTTTACAAGGTATTTATATATTGTTTTAAAAACTTAATGCAATAAAGAAGAAAAACAATGTTGAAAGTGTGTATCTTGGGATTTAGGAGCATACATAATATGTAGTATGTCACATAACTCTCTGTAATAGACTTATGGTTTGCTGTGCGTTGAGGAAGAGAATCCTAACATGAGTAAACCGTAGCTTCTAGCTAATTTTTGTGTCTTCTGCTTCGTGTGTTGTTTGTGGAGTCCCTGTGGACTTGTGTTTGAATTTATTTTTCTGAGTTTCTTCGTCGTATTATGTATCGGAGTCTCATTCTCAGTATGAATTCATTTGTGTCTTCTAGGAGATTGATTCTATTTGGACCCTTTGATGTTGGAATTAACTTCGAGCCTTTGCAAAGAGCGTTCATTTCTATAATTGTCTGATTTGTGTGAAGAAAGATTCTTAGTAAATCCATTTTTTTGTTGGTCACTGTTCTTCGTTTATGTTTGGTATGTTGTAATATTGTGTTTGAGATATTTTGTTTGTCATTTTGTGCATTTATTTTTGCTTTTTTAGTTTTATTACGCTTTCTGTTTCTGAGCTTTAAACACGATTTCGTGTGTGATCATGTTTTGCCATTGTGTTTCGGTAGTGCTATTTAAACCGGTGTGTGGGATATAAAAGGCCCAAACTCATTGAAAATTCATAATGACGCTTGAGTGAAACTGGCAATAGCTAGGTAGACCGCTCCCTTGATTTCAGCCTAAACGATTCTCAAACAAAAATTATTAGCAAACACCTAGGCCATACAGGTATCCGCAAAGTTTCACAAAGTTTTTTAAAACTACGACGACTTGGGGAGAAATCGCTTCTGAACAAAGGGAATGGCCCTCAAAAGGCAGTTGTTACCATGATTCAAACAATTGTCAATCATTCGGTGACGTGCAGAGGTGTAAACTGGTCAAACATTTGCTGTGCACGGCATACGAGAACATTACGATGTAAACAAACCATAAGTATGCTTAGAGTTATATCAGCGGGCAAAGGATGAAAACTTTGTGTAAATTGTCATAAACTCTTTTGCTAGCATTTATGGTGCAATGACATCACGAAAGTGAACCATTTTCAGACGTGACTTAGCAAGAGGACTATACTGGTAGTACGATGTATTCTTGCGAAAAGCGCGTAAACTTTTTAAAACAAAACTGTAGGCAGAGTCTGTAGTTTGCACCGAGAATGACATCAAAAATAACCTTCAAATCATGATGGTAGCCTCCATGATCAATTTAATTATAGTCAGTCGAAGAGATCCACATATTTAACAACTTCCAAATCTACAGTCGAACTTGAAGGAACCGAACAGTTGGTTTGGATGTATATGCTGGCCACGAAAACGGTCGTTTTTACACGTGGAAGTGACATGTCTTGTTCGGAAAGCTGTTAAGGTTTTGACATACCAATTGCTGCGAAAATAAACATAACTCGTGATGAGTTGTCGATGTCACCCGCCAAGCAACCGAGCAACCGACCGTTATTGCTATTACAGGTATCGTGGTACACGAGATTCAAGGAAGTATCGACCCGTACGTAGTGTTGTGAACTTCCTTTATTTTCTGATTTTAATAGCGATCGGTCATGAAGTCGCCGTTTACTTATTTGCTAACATTTTCCTGACATGTTCCTCCTTCCATGCTCAGGTGGATACAGTTTAGTCAACATTCATCGGTAATTCACCATACAAAATTGCCCTTTTCGGGTTATTTGTAATTTTCTATAAGTTTTTTACTTTTTTGATAATTATTCGACTTTAGACAGCGCCAATATTCCGTATGTACATGGCGGTCAGTAGCAGAATCATTCACATAATGAACGTTGATATGGCCTGAAACTTCGGTAAATTCATTCTAGCAAACTCTTGTTTGATTAAGTTGATAGTTTTCCTTTCTTTCTTATTTCGAGTATTTGCCATGGCATAACTGGAACGAACCACAAAACGAAGGCTTTACGTATATATAGTCCGAGCCTGAGCGTGATTTGAGAGCAAACAGATCCGCAGATAATGCGAACGATCGCAACCGTTACCAACAGACTCATTATGCAGAGCCATGCCCCAAAACGCCCAACTAAACTTAGCACTAATCATGGTCCCAGTCAATTTCGAGCCGGGCTTTAAGGGAAGTGCGGTGGACTTTGAAAGACCCTTTGGTTTGGTTTTGTACCGTAGTATAGGAAGAAAACCCGACCTATCGTCGTTGCTGTAAATGTTAGCCTCTTTTTTGCCTTTTTGAAGATCCGTCTTTGCAGCCTTCCATCCTGCGTTCTGTGTAGCGAGTGTCTTCGATTATGGAACGCCGTAGCTATCATAAATGCATTTTAAACATATTCTCTTTCCCATTTTCAGAACTTGTTTCGCATTTTTAGAACATGTTAGGCATTACTCTCACGTCACTCTGCATTGAGATTATCATTTTAGGCATTTGCAATAACATTACTGACATTCAACTGATCGTGTAAGGCATTTCAAACAATGTTATAGGCATTGAAATTATCATTTTAGGCATTTGCAATAACATTACTGACATTCAACTGATCGTGTAAGGCATTTAAAACAATGTTATAGACATTGAAATTATTAGGCATTTGCAATAACATTACTGACATTCAACTGATCGTGTAAGGCATTTCAAACAATGTTATAGGCATTGAAATTATCATTTTAGGCATTTGCAATAACATTACTGACATTTAAATGATCGTGTAAGGCATTTCAAACAATGTTATAGACAATTAAGGTGATTGTTGAAGGCACTTGATTGTCCACTTTCGTCATTTGCAATACTGTTATAGTACTGTGCGGGCGCTGTTCTGTTATTTTAGATTGACCAACTCATTACCATGTCAATAGTAGGCTTGCACAATACAGTCAAAGTCATTCAGCTCATCGTCTTAGGCATTTTCATCATTGTAGAGCCCATTTGTGAGGGCGCTGTTCTCAACTCCGAGTCTGCGCAATAGGTCCGAATCAACAGAGCGCTCCCGCGAATTCCGCGCACTTTTAACCCATTTTTACTGCTATCGTCTCCAACGGGCATTCGCATGATATTGTACGCATTGAGCTCCGGGATTGAGCTCAAACTTTTCGCCATGGCCATGAAGCGAATCCTCGAACAAATGTCTCTCAGTACTTTGGCTTCGAATTTTGAAGATGAGCGAATCGATCCAACGCTTGTTCCATCTATGAGTGAGGGCCAACTCATGCGACTGGGAGTTGGCACAATGGGTCTCCAGCTACGTCTTAAACAGTTATGCCAGGCGTATATTCAAGCAGAAACACAAGAAAGTGAAGGTGACGCCGCCGTGTAATAAAGGGAAAGTGGCTTCACACATCAGCCATCTCGTCTTGTATGTGCTTTGGTGTGTTTAGTGTCTGAGTTGTGTTTTGG
>LD345475.1:554639-576916 GCA_001465055.1 Ptychodera flava
GTTTGGATCGTAATGTGTTCGTTCGTTCATTGACTTGTTTCTAATGCAATGGTTTTTAGCCTTAATCAGTGTGTCGCTTATGTTCGTATTTCTTTGTAAGCGATGATAGGTTGTTTAGGAAATAAATTCCTTAATGTTTCGTCCTTTCTATGTGATCCCAGTTTTCACACAGAGCTATAGTTTGATAGTTTGTTTCTTTATGTATGGGCTATATCTTGTTGTGAACACAAGTGTGTTTTTCGTTCTGTTTTCTGTTCGCTGGTGTTGTAATTGCGTAATTCTGGTGGCGAACTTTGTTTGTGATGTAATTCTAGAGATTTCATCCTGTTTGTAGCCACGTTCAACTAATCTTGCATTGAATGAATTGACTTTAGCACTAAAGTCATTCTCATTGTAGCAAGTTCTGATGTACCTTAGTGTTTCGCCTTTGATCAGGCCTTTAAGGTAGATTTTGGATGGCATGATGTTCTATGTAGGAATTGAAACGTATCTGTGGTTTTCGTGTGTGTTCTTATGTCCAGTATTTTCTCACTGTTATGTCGTTGACCTTTGCATACCACGAGATCGAGATACCACAAGATGTCCCTCAAAAGTATCAATTACGTCCCCAAGATTATGAGAGGCAAGAATCTCCGCCATCGTCTTCATTTTGAATAGATATTAGTATCACTTCAGTTCTAGGTCAGTACAGTGAGCTTACACTTGCTGTGAAAGCAATGCATTGTTGGAAAATCATTTATATTCTTTTCATGTGACTTACATGTGGTGATTCCTGTCACAAAATAAAGTGTCAACCATGTGAAAGCCTAAAAGAAGATATTTCATACGTTTTTGTTGGTTGATCTGATCATTTTTCGCGAATGACTCATTTGGGTTCAGAGGTCACTCGGAAAATAGAATCATTTGAGGTTAGAGGTCATCCCTCCTTGAAAAAAGATACTTCAACGGAATGTTATAATAAAAATACCAACCATGATGTCATACTTGTATGCAAAGCTATTGCCAAGGCCTGTATTGCTAATGCCTACGATAAATGGCGAAGTGTCTATAGTAACTTTTACATTATTACAAATACCTGTCATAATAGATGAAACGCCTTAAAAATCTCGCTGATTCTTAAAATCATTACTTACATGACTCCAATGTTTGTAATGTGGTAAAATAATTAATTAAAAGCCTATCAAATTGTTAAATGTTCGTAAAATGACCAAATAAATGCCTCAAAAATCAGCCACAAGGATATAACAGTAATAAAAATGCTTACAATTTTTAAAAAATGGTTATATCAGTGTTTGAAATGCCTAAAATAACAAACTGAATGCATTTAACAGTAAACTAAATTTTCTGTAACATTTATGAAAATGCCAATATAAATAACTGAATGCCTACAAAGCTATTGTGAATGCCTATCATGATTAACTAAATGCAAATGATGTTGCTTAAAATGCCAAACATAATCAACGAAATGCGAATGATGTTTTTGCAAATGCTTAACATGATTGACTGAATGCGAATAATGTCATTGCAAATGCCTTACATGACCATCTCAATGCTTAATGCCGTAAGAGTAATGCCTAGCATGATTAACTGCATGCGTACAAACGTATTCCAAATGCCTAACATGATTTATCAAATGCCAATAACGTTATTGTAAATGTCAAAATGTTCATCTCAATGCATAGTGACGTGGGAGTAATGCCTAGCATATTATGAAAATGCGAATCATGTTCTGAAATTGGAAAAGATAATATGCTTAAAATGCATTTATGACAGCTACGGCGTTCCATATTCGATCCTCTTAAGTTTGTGATGTACAACTGTCTTGAGTCCCGATGCTTTATTCGGTGTAGAGGTAAATAGTTAGAGATCAGGGTGATAAATTGGTTGCCGCAGTGTCTTTCCAGGTGTTGCCACGTTTGAAGGAATTCAACACTCGGTATTTTGGCCTGGTAAGTATTCTTTAAGGTGTACCTGTAGGCTACGTGATACTGAATAGGGGCCACTAAGGTTTCAACACATTCGATACTCTTGGCTTTCGCTTATACCCCGTTGTATGAGTAACTGGGATCGGAAATGGGAAAGGCTTAATTAATATCCATCTTTGCTAATATTAATTCTCGTTTGGCTTACAGATGGCCACCTCTACTTGTTTCGGTGAAAATTTGACTTTCAATTGGACAAAACATTGAGTATGACTTTCTTCTCTGTGTTATTTAGACCAATGAAAAATATGAAAATTGCATACATGTTGTTGTCAAATATCTCAAATCTTAGATCGTAAGAGATAGGCTTAGGCTTCCCTGTAATCATACAAATGAGTTAAGAGGGAATTTATTGGAGTAGATAACAGTAATCGAAGAGAATGGTTGACACCATAGAAAGACTTTTCTCGGACTGCGGGGACCTAACTATGGAAAAACAGCACAGAATACTTGCCCAATGTATGAACTGTTCATGTATAGTACAGGCAGTACTTTACAAATTTTCTCAACTTTTCACAAAGTTTATATTCCATCATTACTATCAGGATTAGGATTTTCTCAATCTATAAATAAGCTATTACTTGATTACACCTTAATTCAGCATGACTAATATTTTGCATTTGCCACGCAACCAGCCATACCGTCCATGGGATCGCGAACAATGCCTTAACGAAGCTTTTGAACGCTTTTTGTGAATTGTGTAAGAATGTACTCTCTGTGGAGTATAATGTGTAAAGCCGTTGTCTAGCTCGCTTGACTCTGATGATTGTGTTGACTTCTTTTCTCTCAGCTGCTGGTGGCTGATCCAACTCGATCAATCTAGTCTCTCTGATTCGATCATTCTGGTGGGAATGGTATCTTCAAGCATTGACCCTAAACCGTCCGTTTTTAGGGTCTTTGCTTCAAAGACGTCAGGGTCTAACATTGGTAAAATGTCATCCATGATAAGAAACTAATGATAGATTTACTCACAAGGCATTTTAAAAATTGAGGTGTCAATGAGAATATAAGCCTTTTTAGTCATTTATTGAGGTTTGTCTCGCCTTCTTATTGCTTGGTGTAGAGAGTGTTTGTTCGCCTTCTGTTTACTATTTAGTTGCGTAATTTGAATGCGTTCTGTGATATTTGGCTTTTCGGGTTTTAGTTCCAGAATTATTTTGCTATTGAATTTTAGTACCCAGTCGAAAATGTAATCCTCATAGGGAGTATATAGTGTTCTGCGTTGTAAAATAATTTCGAAAAATTGGTTATGATCTCTTGTTTTCTGGTAAGGAAGGTAAAGTGTTATCGAGCCATCTTATCTTAGTATGGAGAAGCTATATTGTGGATTAATGGTGATTGGTTTTGAGCTATAAAAGATTCTCTCGTGTTCCCGTGTGGTATTAAAAGTAACACTATTAATAGTGAGCTCTGATTTGCCCCGACGGTCACGTGACTGTGCATATCTTTATGATATACTGTAAAGTTGGCCATTCCTATCTCCAAAATGGGTTTCTTTCACATTGTTTTTATTTTCATCACAAGTTTCAATATACTGATATAATATAGCGATAAACAAACCTATAAGATGGGTACACCACTCGAGCTCGGTTTTGACCATTTCACTCCTATTACTGACGAGTGACGTTCGTACGTATATGTTGTTTACCGGTCGAAACCAAGTGGTATCCTTTCCAAGTGGTGCTTTATTGCTTATATATCTCTCGCGATACAATTAAAGAAAAGGGATTGATTGTTGCTGTCATATCAACTTAGCATGACGACTATGACATCCAATTTAGTGTTTGTGGGTTTGAAATATATAATTTTTGACATATTATAGCCGTTCACTTTCTTTCCCTTATTTGAGTTATTGAAACGAGTAAAACGTCTTTTATTTACCACCATTTTAACTTTTCAGTGCTATTTAATGCCCTATAGAGTATTTTTCTATGGTCCTTTTAACAAGTAAATGTCAGTAAAGTAACACAAACTTTTGAGTTTAGGCATTGTCACTGCATGATTTTTGAGTTTACCCCATCAAGCCATATCTTGTTTGAAAAACAACTGCGTTAGTGTTTCAGAGATATGATATTTATGTGGCTTCCTTATTCGCTGCGGTTGGTAGGAGAGGAAACATTACCCATACCCCTATCCCTTAAATGTATATTATAGAGGGATGTACGGCAAACCATATATTAGGAAAACAATTGACGGACCCCATAAATCTCAATATACACACTTTTAATGTGTATTTTTTTTTTACTTCTCTATTGCATTAAGTTATTTCAAATAATATATAAATACCTTTTAAAAATTGTTTGGAGGAACAAGAACTTAATTATTTGGTTTGAAATTAAGCAAATTTTACAATTTACATTTAATGTCCGATATGAAATCTAATCGATGTTTGAATATTGAACTATTCCCATTTAGTTGTATACCAAAGGTAAGGGAATTATCTTGGCTTTCTAAGAATGTATTGTTTATAGTACTTTGTTGTTTTTGTTTCCGACTAGCGGTAAATATGTTACCCCTAACCAATTCCTATTTTACTACTGAGGGCGTGACAGCCCCCTACAAAATAAGTCGTTACACTCTTAAACACAATCAGTTAAATGGAAAATAAGTAGATTATGACAGCTGAGAATACTAGCTGACAAAAAATCATAGTGGGTAAAATGCCTTAGAGGGGATGATTTCTATACCTGGCCAACGGACTAACTGTTTTGTGCATATTGTTCAAAAAAATCACTTAAAATTGACACAAACTGAAAGGCTTAAGCTTTGTACCTTTAAAATATGAACTTTTTCCTAATAAAACTATACATGTTTGTAAAGGCCCATTCAACAGCTTTCAAACAGTATAACATTATATGGTTTAATAGTTCATGGTGCAAGGCAGAACAGGAAACATTACCCCTACCCCTTATATTATAATTATGTTTCAAAAAATCACTTAAAATTGACACAAACTGAAAGGCATAAGCTTTGTAACTTTAAAATATGCAACTTTTCCCAATAAAACTATATATGTTTCGAAAGGCCCTTTTCAGAGCTTTCAAACAGTATAGCGTTTTATGGTTTCATAATTCATGGTTCGAGGCAGAAAGGGAAACATTACCCCTACCCCTTATATTATAATTTTGTTTAAAAAAATCACTTAAAATTGACACAAACTGAAAGGCATAAGCTTTGTAACTTTAAAATGTGCGATTTTTCCCAATAAAACTATATATGTTTCGAAAGGCCCTTTTCAGAGCTTTCAAACAGTATAGCATTTATATGGTTTCATAATTCATGGTTCGAGGCAGAAAGGGAAACATCACCCCTACCCCATATGTTGTAATTTCGTTCTTAAAAAATCACTTAAAATCGACACAAACTGAAAGGTTTCAGCTTTGTAAATTTTAAATATGAAATTTTTCCCTATAAATCTATATATTTTTAGAAAGGTCTGATGCAGCACTTTAAAAAAATGTAACATTTTTATGGTTTCATCATTCATGATTCGAAACAGAAAGGGAAACATTACCCCTACCCCTTATGTTACACACGGATATATGGCATACCGCGTAATAAGAAAACCAGCTCATGCACCCACTAAATCTCAAGACACATACTTTTAATGTTGTTTTTCTTGTTTATTGCACTGAGTTCTTTCAAAAAATATAAATACCTTATGAAAAATTGTTTGGAGGAACGGGAACTTAATTATTGGGTGTGAAATGTAGCAAATTTTACGATTTACGGTCAGTGGCCGATATAAAGTCTAATCGACGTTCGAATATTAATTTATCCCTATTAAGTTATATATCAATGAAAAGGCCATGATCTTGGCTTCCTAATGTAACGTTTATAGTATTTTATTGTTTCTCTTTCCGTCGAGCGGTAAATACGTGACCCCGACCCAATTGTTGAAATCCAAGATTTGCGGCCAAGATGGCGACAAAGATTGCGCCAAATGAACCCCATGGGACACTATTTGATTTTGGGAACATCAAATTTCATTAAATATAGACCCTAAGGATTACAAAAATGTAGGTTAAAACATACATCCATGGGGTGCATGGGAACCCTACCTTCCGACTAGACTATTTTTATAAAATGTGGTAATACAATGACAGCAGTCAAATAATTCAGTATTTTTATTTCAGCAAATTACATAATAATAATAATATAATATTGGGTTCTTATATAGCGCACATATCCACAATACTACATGTGATCAAGGCGCTTTTTACAATTATTATTACCCCTGGTCACTGGACCTAATATGACACCACTCAACTCCCTGGGGAGCAAGCAACAGCTCACATGTGCAGCCAATAAGCGCAGCAGAGCTAAACACACACATTACAACCACTGTCCTACCAGGTACCCATCACTCCTGGGTGGGGAGAAGCAATGAGGAATAAAGTGCCTTGCCCAAGGACACAGCACCACAGCCATGCCGGGGCTCGAACTCGCCATCCTTTGATCGTGAGTCCACTGCTCTAGCCACTGGCCCATGATGCCTCCATATTTATATAATTAATGACCATGGGATTGTGTTGAACATTCTTCATGATGCCGATCATAATACTTTCAATGAAGTTTTACTTATGTCGCAAAAGTATAAATTCACAGACAACTGCAATATATACTGAGACACGTGAGCATTTACAGTTCATATTTGCTCATAAGAGGGATTACGTTGAAAACAAACGAACAAAGCATCCACAACGCACGCATTTTTACGTTCATTAAAATCGCATTTTGTTCACATTACAACTCAAAATTTGCAAATCGGCTGCGTTGTATTTGGATCAAGTCAGCTGCTTCATTTAGAAAATCTTTCTCTGTCAGCTCAGTAGTGTATTCGGCAATGATTGATGTCCAGTGAAGCAGACGAAAAAAGTGACAGTGCAAGTATGGCAAAGTGCCAATAGTACAGTGAGACATTTCTAAAACGAGGATGACAAAGTCTACACCTGTGTTTGCAAAATACTCATTGTTAAGCCAGCCATTATTTCATTTGTTTATCTATAACCCCCAAAATTCCCGTGCAAGCCAAAAGTCCTTCCCTTTATTGGTTTCCGTATTAACCCTCTATGCTGGTTTAGAGACCCGTTTTAGCAATGTTAAAAGAGTATTTAAGCATCGTTGGAATGAGCTCCAGTCCAATCAGAATTGTGCACAGTAGCGTGATACAATATAATTTAAATTCTACCCGATAAAAAAAATCCAACGTTTACGTGAGGAACCGCTTGGGTTTTTGGGTTTGGGATATCGGTGCATTACTTTTGGTGAACAGCAAAATTGGCTGACACCCTCAGACTCCTACGTTGGAAAACGTAGGAGTCTGAGTCTTGTGTAAAAAGAGGGCGCACTTCCACTGGTTTCGTGGGAACCGTACGTAACTTTGTTCGGTGAAAAAGTTTGTCAAAATCTCGGTAAATAGTCCAGTCAATCCACGAGATTTTGGCGCCCAACCCACCACAAATTGCAACAGGATTTTTTTCTTCTGAATGCATGTTTGAGAGGTACCGAGAACAACATGTAAAAACTTTACTCCAATCTACCTTGGGGAAATATGTTTAATTTGCATAAATCAAATATGGCTACTAGCCGTCCTACAAAATAACATTATTGGCCAAATATCACATATTAAACAAGATATTTCAGTGACAGTGATTCCAAAGTCTGACCGACTTATTTTGCACGGGGATAATTTTGGAGATATAATTTTGTGTATAGGCAGTTAGTTAATTTGCATAATTCCAGAATGGCGGTAACATTCCTAAAAAATACATTTTTTGTCATATAGCATGTATTAAACAAGCTAATTCAGTGATTTGAAGGTTAAAAGTATATTTCTTCGGCACGGACAAACAACTCTTTGAGATACAATGGTCTGAGTAGGCACTTTGTTAATTTGTGTCAATCCAATGTGGCGGCCTACCTACAAAGTACGTTTGAGGTCATATAGTACGTATTAAATCAGCTATTTCAGTGATTTTAAAGTTTAAGTATATTTTTTGGGCATGAAGGAACACTTTTGGTTCAATGTTTTAAAAATGACAATTTGATAGTTTGATAATTTGCATAAATTAAATATGGCTGCCAAAATTAATGTCCCAATGTTTAATAGGTTTTAATACAAATAAGGTTCTGGTATAATTTTTAGCACTGCGAATCTATCAAGAAGAAACTGTTAAGTCCTCAGACATTTATTTTTTAAAATGTGAAAAGTATGCTTAAAATTAAGTTATAGTAACGATCCATTTCAGAATTGAAGTTTATTTTAATAGTAGTTCTGTGGTACCTGAATGTATTAAAATACTCTTTAAACATACTGTAAAAGCTAAAGCGAATTTGGCAGACTTAGTTTTATGACTAAAAGTGGATTTACATAAGTATATGCTGATGCGCTTTTACTATTGAGATGTAAGAAAGTCATTGGATTTTAATAATTCTGTGAATTTTCCGTATATGAAAACTGTAAATGATGGTTAGTCGTCCGAATATATTCTCTTTCTGAAAGTAACATTGGATGTTGGATGTACTTTATCAAAACATGTAATCTGTGATGTTTACTGGGTTTTATTTACAAAGACGTTTACAAAATGTTTAGTTTTTTATTTATACTGAACTCCCTTCTTATGGACGAGTGCATCTTTAGAAAACCCCCTAGATGATAGGCAAGAAGTCATCACATATAACAGCAAAACTACAATAATCAAAATAGCGCTAATAAAAATGCATATACAAAAATAATTTGTTGAAAAATAGCAAAGGCCACAATACACACAAATTAAACTTAGAATTGTTGCAAACAATGTCAGACTTATAAAAACCGTATCGATACACAAACTTTAAAAAAATGAAATCTGCATGCTTAGCAAAGGCTTTAAATTCATTCAAACACCTAATCAGCCCAACAGAACCCAACTGTTACGCGATGCAAACATGTACATCTGGAAAAATGACACTTCGGTACATTATGAGACTTAAACAAATCATGAAACTCCAGTTCATTTGGAAATAAAAATGTAGCTCACAGGACAACAGAAAACATAATGTTCAGAAAACTACTTGAAAGCTAAGTTACTGTCACTTGTGAAAATCCCCTTTAAAAACCAAGGATCACATTAACGCAATGCATTGAAAATTCTTTCTAAGAATAAGAAGATAGCGATTAAACATTTGATAAACATACAGGAACAGCAGCTTCAGATGCTGATGATAACATAAGGAAATGTCAGTCACAATGACATAGCAGCCATACAACACAAAGTTAACAGCAGAAGGCACAAAACGAACAACAGAAGAAATAAACAACCTAAAAACTGTAACCTCCATAAATGTAATAATCTCCACACAAAGTTTATGACAGATGACTCAGAACAAATAATAGAGAAATATGCAACCTTATAACAGAAACTTACGACACAAAACGTGTTGACGAGAACATATATCCGTATTTCAATCCAGTAAAACAATACGAACACTACGTTGAACACAGTAGAACAAAATTAGACATCCTAACATCCCCAGTGAAGGAACAAACTTCAAGTGGGACAACATAGGAATACAGACAATCTATCGATTATTCCACACAATTTATCCACTGAAGACGAATTTAAAAAGTACGGCAAATTTCGAAAAAAACGGCGTTAAAGGATCGTAGTGCTATACCGTCTCCTCCATTCGGGAGTAGAGACTGCACTGACATTCATACAACAGCTGTGTCTCGCAAAGGCCGATCAGTTCTGTACACAAAATAGGGAAACGTAAAATACACTTCAGATATACAAAACACACTAAATGCAAACAATTAAGGTATGAATAATGTGCGGAGTTGCTTTCCTTATTACATAGATAAATATTCAAGGGCTAATTCTTCAATTCCGATCACAAAAGTGATTTATTACATTTATGGTTGACAAGTATTACGTTTATGGCTGATTTTTTATTAC
The DNA here is from genome assembly GCA_001465055.1 of Ptychodera flava. Classification (NCBI taxonomy): domain Eukaryota; kingdom Metazoa; phylum Hemichordata; class Enteropneusta; family Ptychoderidae; genus Ptychodera; species Ptychodera flava. The sequence continues at coordinate 564,562 of LD345475.1, forward strand.
ATTTATGGTTACCATTTATTACAATTGTGGATGGTGTTTTTATTACATTTATGGTTGATTTTTGTTACATTTATGGGTGATATTACATTTATGGGTGCACTTTATTACATTTATGGTTGATGTCACATTTATGAAGATTATTACATTTATGGAGGTTACAACAACAAAATGTATGATAAAAAACACATCGATTATCACATAAATATCTTATAGTCTTATAGTCTATTAAACAGTAAATACAGACACCATTTTCATACCTCCTGCCAAAAATACAAAAAATTCGATCAGAGGCAAAAAGTCCATACAACGCTGGATAATTATAGAAAAAAAACAGGATTGAATTTAACAATGAATTCTAAAAAAAAGAATATTTGGGAAGATGCTGTATGGGATCTCCAGCTTCACAGGATATATAGCTGATATTGCATTTCACCGATACATAAATAAGAATAATACAGCAACATGCGTATCAAATATCTTTTGGCTGACATTCTGAGATTCTTCCTGAGATCTTTATTTGAATGCAACACGAGCTCAACGAACATCTTAAACAAAATGCATCAACTTTTTAAATTTTCGGTTGAAACTCTTATCAAGAAATAACATATTCAGGACAAATTGTCTATTATAAAGGTCACCGACACAACAAAGAAAATTCTCACCACCGGAATACACAAAAGCAACTGATACATTCCAGTTAAAACACTTAAAGCCATGTCACGCTACGGCAACGTTGAAGGGCTTCAATAAAAGTGAAACACGGGGGGGGAACATTATATTAAACATGCAAAAAAAGACTTTACACAGAAAGTGACATACTGTAGTGAAAAACGGACAAGACCGACACAACGAAAAACGGAAAAAAGAACATGTCATCGGAGGAAAAGTGCATTAAGCAAGAAGGCAAGTGGAACAAAAAGTAGCAAATGAAACTACAGAAGAGAGTCTATTTTTCACAACAATGAACTCCATACATCAGAACTAAGCGAATCAAACAAGCCCTGACTGAAAAGTGGTTTGAATTTAAGAAAAACTTCAAAGAATCTATTACAAAACCAACTGATTACAATACAGACAATACACTCAGAAATCATCAGAACTCACATTCCCACGGAATGCCCTAACTTCATATATAATGAGCAAATACAATTACTATCAGACCGTTTATTTAAGTGTCATAATACACAAAAGTGTCATTTTTCCAGATGTACTTCCAGATGAAGTCGTCCATAAGAAGGAGGTTCAGTCTAAATTAAAAACTAAACATTTAGTAAATGTCTTTTTTTAAACAGTGAACATAACAGATTACATGTTTTGACACTATATGGTGTTAAACACACAAACAACTTACAAATAATGTCGTATACAGGTAAATTCAATGTTATTTAGAAAAAGATATTATTTAGACGCACGGTTAACAATCATCAATATTCGTCATATATATAGGAAAAACACCATTTTAAACACAAATGTCCAAAGACTTAACAGTTTCTTTTTGATAGGGACCTAGTGCTAGAAACTATACCAAAACCTTATTTATATTAAAAGCTACTAATCAATAGGGCATTAATTTGGCAGCCATATTTAATTAATGCAAATTGTCAAACCATCTTTCAAAACAACGAAACGCTAAAAGTGCTTCTTCATGCCCTAGATATATATTTAAACTTTAAAATCACTGAAACAGCTTAATTGATACATGAATGACGTCAAGTGAACTTTGTATAAATGTTGGCCACCATATTGGACTTATGCAAATTAACGAAGTGCCTATGTAGAACATTGTACATCAAGAATTGTTTGTCCATGCCAAGAAATATACCTTTAACTTTAAAATCACTGAAATAGCTTATTTAATACGTGCTACATGACCAAAAATGTATTTTTTAGGAATGTTAGCCACCATATGGGAATTATGCAAATTAACGAACTACCTATACACAACATTATATCTCAAAAATGGTTCCCCGTGCCTAATAAGTAGTGTTAGACATTGAAATCACTGAAATAGCTTGTTTAACATGGGATATTTGGCCAATTATCTTATTTTTTGGGGACTGCTGGCAGCCATATTTGAGTTATGCAAATTATAGATATTTCCCCAAGGTAGATGCGAGTAAACGTTTGATATGTTGTTCTGGGTACCTCTTCAAAATGCATTCTGAAGAAAAAAAATTTGTTGCAATTTGTGATGGGTGTAACGTTATTTTTACTGGACTAAAATATAGTCCAAGGTGTAAAGTGATAAGCCACATAGCAAATACAGGAGTACTAGATCACATATCAAAGCAGTGGACCACTGGCGTCAAAAAATTGGCAATTTTCTACCACCCATGCAAGGCAAATAGTTTGGTAGACATACTGGATACCTTGCAGACAAACTACATGTGATTATTGCAGTAAGGATTATTCTCTTCCTAAATCTCTTCCTAAGTCTCGTATTGTGCGGAGCCCTAAACAACAAAACCAACAACCAGAGAGACAGACCTCCCAAAAGGCAATCAATAGTGCCAGAAACACTCCTTGAAAAGTGACCTCAGAGTCTACTTGTGGTACCTCGACTGCCCAGCCACCAATTGCAGACATCGATTCTAACAATGGAGATGCGTGCATTGTTGAAAAACTGAAGTTATTCATCGATTAGAAGTTGACCTCCCTACAAGCCTCCGTTGAAGAAAGGTTTTCCAATCTTGAAGAAAAAGCTGACAACGATACCCAAGTAATTAAGAAGTGCTTGAGAATATTGAAAAACAACTAGAGGAAGCAAATATGCGTATTGCCGAGCTGGAGGCAGGGACAGAACTCGAACAGGATCGACTGGAAGGCCAGCATAGTCGAAACAATTTAACTTTCCATGGGATTTCGTAGGATCATGATAATGGAAGCAAGACTGACTCCGAATCAAAGGAAGTAACGTCATTTCTGATCAACTGAATTTGACTGAAAACAAAACAAAACTAGATCACGTCCACAATCTGTAATAGCCAAATTCAACAAGTTTAAAGACAGGCAACAAATTCTTCAAGCTGCGAGAAACAAACTTCGTGACTCTGATTACAGAGTAGCCGAATACTTTCCTCCGATGGTCCGTGAAATTAGAAAGAAATTGAAAGCAAGAGAGCTTCACTGAGATACCAGTGTCAGACCAGACCCGTTTAAATTCAACCATGGTTTGCAATAGGGAATATCTGGGCTACTAGAGTCAAACGATGGCAAGATAGCAACATTGCATGTAATACTAAGTGGAAAATGATCTGATAACATCATGTCGTATATGACTTCCATAGACTTTATACATAGGTGACTGCTATAGGTAGATATACAATTATCTAACCATGACGTGGAGCCATGCATATCACTAACATATGTAAAGGAATTATCAGGCAAAAAGAGCTTGTCGGAAATACTGTAATTATAGTCATTACAGAAATTATGTAATGACGAACCAAATAAGGAATTGTGATCTGAATTAAAATCACCAATAACCATACTACAGTAGCAATCACTCGCTTGAACAATGGAGTTGATTTTTGCTAAGCAATCAGTAAATTCATTGTAGTTTTCTCTACTACAAGTTGGTAGATATACACAAAGAATTAACATTTTACTCTACTATAATCGATTTCAATTCCAATGATTCTATTGTCGTGAAAAGATCATACTTTGACAGTGTGACCAATGGACTTACGCCAAAGAATAGTAACACCCTCATATGGTCAACCAATCAATAGTTTTTCACTAGTATCAATAGGGGACTCACTGTAAAAATCAAAATCTTTGTGAATAGTAGATAAGTAAGACATATTATCGCTGGTTAACCAATGCTCTTGTAACAAACAAATATCATGAGATTCACACAGATCTCTAACAGTTTTTAGCGAGTTCTTGACTGACCGACAGTTGTATGAAACAATACGAAGACCTTCCATTTAGGATTTGCGAGGTTGGTAAAACTTACGTATTAACACGCCTTCTTCCAATAATATCCACTTGGATGAATAGTACTTCTTTTCAGAAGTATTCTCTGACTCTGCGACACCAGGTCACACAGTTGATAGTTTTTATAATGAAGTAAAATTGTTCATGAACAATCTTGATGCACATATGGATTTCAACCTTGAATCTGACAAAGACACTCTTGATCAAGAAAATACAGTGGTTGAATTAGAAAATGCTATTCATCGTCTCAAAGCCAATAAGGCTCCTAGTATTTATGAAATGTCATCAGAAATTTTCGAAACAGCCCGCCTTCTTTTAAAAAACTGTTTTGCTTTGTACCAAAATTCTTGACACAGGTCAGTTTCCTAACAACTTGTAATACCACTTCAAAAAAAAGAAGAGTCGCAAGATATTGTCAACAAGTACAGAGGAATAGGTCTGTCGCCAGCCATTGTTAAGATTTTCAGTGACATTGTATGTCGTAGAATACTTTAATGGGTCGAATGTTATTATTTTTTTGTGGAGGAACAAGCTGGGTTCAGAAAAATAGATGTGACTATTGATAATATTTTTATTTTGAATACTATTGTTAATCGATACATGTGGCTGAGTGGTAGACTATACTGTGCATATATTGATTTTGAGAAAGCTTTCGACACAATTAATCATTCCTTGTTATTTTATAAATTGTCAAAAGCCAGCCTGCGAGGTAAACTTTGCACAGTATTGTGTTCTATGTATTCTGATGCCAAAGCTTGTATTCAAACACCCGTCGGAATTATCGACCTTTTAAGTTTGAACTTGGAGTTTAACAGTGCAGTATCCTGTCACCTTTACGTTTCACTTTATTTGTCAATTATTTGGGAAATGCTTTACACCATGATATTGCATGTGTGCACTTGCAAATATTGAGCTTTTCTATTTATTATCCGCAGACTACTAAGTCTATTTTAGTACCGAAGCAATTGGATTAGAGAGTCTGTCGAACAATTTATCAATCACGCATTCAAATGAAAACTTAAAGTGAATACCAGTAAATCAGAGATAGTTGTCTTAAGACGAGGTGGAAGGTTGAAATCCTACGAAAATTGGTTGTTAGATGGTACACTTTGGAAGTTGTACCTACATATAACTACCTTGGTCTTCTGTTATCAAGTTCTGATTTATGGTTTAGGGCACATAGTAATTTCGCAAGTAAAGCATCTAAGACTTTATTTGGAGTAAAGAAAGTGATTGCACGGTTTGGTAAAATTGATGTTAACCTGGCATTCAAAATCTTGGAATGGGGATGGGTGAAGCATGGTTTAAGGGGTTGGCAGTGATGTAAACTATATTACCTTATTCAAGGAGCGTTGTCAGGATATCGACATTCAAAACTGGCAAAGTAATTTGCATTTGTTTCCTAAATTGGATTGTAATAGGAACTTTAAATCTATTTTAGAGCAAAAATTGTATTGTAGAATTATCGAGAAAGACCACTGCAGAGAGGCCGTATGTCGACTAAGGATCTCAGCACACTCACTGAAGATTGAAAGAGATCGAAGATTGCGCAAAAAAGGTGATGAGAGAATTTATATGCTTTGTAAGGAGACGAATTTAATTTCTGTATCAGATGTTCATTATATATTCATTATATCAAGAGTTACGAGCGAAATATCTTTCCAGATACTTTTATGCAGCACCATCTTATAATAAATTCGTTTCTCTCATACAGTCCAAGAGTACACTCGTTTTGCGCAACCTCGCCAAATTTGTCTTTTTTGCCATGACAAAGCGCTCTGAAATACTCGATGGTTTTGCTACATAATGTTTGTTTATTTTAATACAGCTTCTCTGCTATTTGGAAGTTTTGATCTTGCGTCCTTCTCATTCTACTTTGTAATCAGTCACGGAATACTTTGAGGCCGGTAGGCTACGGTATCTGAACTTACTTACTTACTTACTTACTTACTTACTTACTTACTTACTTACTTACTTACTTACTTACTTACTTACTTACTTACTTACTTACTAAAACTTGTGAAAGCGGGATGAAGCCCTCCGCTCTAACACCTTCCGATTTACACTTAGGTTCTTTCGCAGTGTTTGTGTAGAGGGAGTGACTGAGGGATCACTCAGCATCAAACCATCACTGTAATGATGCGTATTCATTGCTAGAACAACTAGGGAAAGGTACGAAAATTCATTGCTATGTCAGGTTATCTTCCTTGTCGATGTTCCATGGTGAAGACATTGTTAATGTATTGGGGAACTTCACTGTGTACGTATGTTTCATGTACAACAATTAAAATGTGGCATATTAAAAACTATGCCGAAACACTGCATCTAGGAATTCTATTAATTTGTGAAGAGATCCTGTAGACAACTAGATACATTTATGACGAGCCTTACTACGTTACCTGACGAGGGCTTTAAGTTTTTATGCTAGTCGTAAAATTCCAAACGTCCTTAGTCAAAGGATTGTTTTAGGCAATAGTCTGAAGAGACGCTATTTTGAGATTTGTTAATACTGTATTTGAATGAAATCAGTAGATTTGAATGAATTATCTACAAATTACCGTAACGTTGTCTTTTCATGATTTACATTAATAACTGCTGGATCACCAAAACGGCAATGAAAATGCCATCAGCCATTTTACCAGGAGATCCATATCCCGTATGTATCACGTATCACGTATCACGATATGAATTTATTAAGCTCGTGTTAGGTTCCAATGAAAATCATACTTTGTCTCTGAATCTCAGTCAGAGCGATATTTGTTCTGTGTGTTGCTGAATTATTCTTATTTTGTATATATTTTATTCTTATTTTGCATAATGTTGACATTATTCGTATTTACTGCATAATTTTATGAATATTAAAAAGAAGTCAAGATATTCGCCATTTAAATAAAAATATTGAATAAGAATATTTTAGATATGTGTTTGGAATTCATAGCTCTATTCTACATGCCAATACCTTTCATTTGATATATTACTCAATAGTTTAAAAGCAAGTGAAGAGTGCATAACAATGGATTTTTATAATTTTATATCGGACTCATGCAAATTAGGTACTCGTGTGCATTATGCAAATTAAAGAATTACTGCTCTATTTTGCAGCTGCATATTTTCTTGAAGCAAAGGTAATAGGCATTCACGTGACGTATAATGTGGCTGTATGATGTAGTTGTATGTGTTAAAATTATTAAAATATCATTATTCAAAAGGGGAAAATCTATTTTTCGATATAATTATGAGAACATTTCAATAAAATCATTCTAATATCTCTTTAGGTATCTATTTTGTATTCTACATGCAAATACCTTTCATTTGATATATCACTTGATAGTTTAAAGTATACTTAGAGTAGTTAATAAATTCCTAATGTTATATCACATTTCTGTAATTTGCGTACCATGTGAATTATGCAAATTAGGAGCTACGGCCGTACTTGACAGCTCAACATTGTCAATTTTCTTGAAGTAGCGATAATAAGCTGTAAAATGCCGTTTGATGTGGCTGTATGATGTGGCTGTATGTATTGATTTTTTTTAAATATTGTTATTCAAAAGGGGAAAATATTTTTTTCAATATAAATATGAAAATATTTCAGTGAAAAAAAATTAAATATCTCTTTGGATATCAAAGTTGTATTCTACATGCAAAAACCCTTTATTTGATATATGACTCGATAGTTTGGCAGTATGTTTAGATTAGTTAACAGTAAATTTCTGATTTTACATTGCATTTATGCAAATTGGGTAACCGTGTAAATTATGCAAATTAGGGGCTATGGCCCTACTTGACAGCTCAACATTGTCCATTTTCATAAAGGAGAGGTAATAAGTTGGCTGTATGATGTGGCTGCATGTGTTAAAATTTTTAAAATATTGTTATTCAAAAGACGAAAATAATTTTTTCACAATAAATATGGAAATATTTCAGTGAAATAAATTTAAATATCTCTTTGGATATCTATCATGTATTCTACATGCAAATACCTTTCATTTGATATATCACTCGATAGTTTAAAAGTATGTTTAGAGTAGTTAACAATGAAATTTCTAATTTTATATCGCATTAATGTAAATTGGATACCCGTGTGAATTATGCAAATTAGGGGGGTATGGCCCTACTTGGCAGCTCCACATCGTCAATATTCTCAAAGTAGAGATAATAAGCTTTCAAATGACGTATGATGTGGCCGTATGTAAGGTGGGTACATTAAGTGAGAATAATAGGTGAGTCTGCCGCTCGCCTATCAGTGTTGTGTAGGCAAATTTTCCCGTGTCGAGGATATCTGTACGACGAAGGATTTAAAGAAAACCCCGATAGTTTACACTTCCTTGTAATTTGATAGCATTGAATTGCAGTGCAGTAATATCCAGTGCCTTGCACTAGCGTCATATTTCTCTCCCGTAGGTTACTTATTCAGACAGTAAAACCGAGAAAAAGTGTTGCCATATATAAAATTGCACGTCAGACTGCTGATGGCGCTGTTCTACCAGCCTCGCTAATACAACGTAGGCTACTCAAGATTGGTGAACTCACAAACAACTCATGATCAGCCACTACCGAAGGAGGCCGTCACGTTCCACTAAGCCAGACTGGCTAAAGACTTATCCATAAATTGAACAATGAAAGTGGTAATTTGCCGACGGAAACCATCTATTAATGTTTCTGTTCGTCTTCAAATATTTATAATGCTCTCACATGATTAATCGCTTTGTCACATGTGACTTGTTGATTTATGGAATCTGGGAATAGTATTAAAGTAAACATTTTATGCTGATCATTTTCCTCTACATCTTCATGGTTAAACAGTAATCATGCTTGGATTTGCGAAAGGTTTGGTGACAAGAAGATGTCAAGTTTTTGAATTAAACGAGACATAAATTCCTGAATTCAAACACACGTCACAGCAGACTCACAACTATATATTTAATCAGATCGTGACGACAACATGAGCACCCTAAGTTGATTGTTAAAGAATCCATGTGCCAAAATTTCTACGACTGGCAATTTAAAAGCCACAAAAGGTGCGAATGTTTAATAAACCGATCTAAATATATCCTCATTTTTTCCAAGAGTTTTCTTTGAATAAGACCAATTAAAGACTGAAAAGTGTATGACACTGTCGTAAGTGCCGAAAGTAGCATGTAAATTCAAACATTTTAACATCATTTTAGATTTCCCTCCATTTTAAAAAACTGATCATGTGACAAAAAATAAAGATTACGACAACAAATGTCGGCCATCTTGAATTGTACATTCAAGTAAATGGCATCATGCTTGTTTCTTGAAGAAAGCACGATGTGTATGTGAACGAAATACTTCATTTTTATACTTTTCAACGGGGGCGCCATGTAGTCATGGTCCAAATCAACAAGCAGTGATAATATAAACTATAAACGTCCTTCAGTTAGGACATTTACACGAACCTACTTTGGTTTGATAATAAAATCATGAAAATAATGCATAAAATTCGCAGCTATTGGGGCTTTGAATGGTGGGAGTTTGTTACATTTACAATGTAAAGCAATTATGCCATTAGGCCATTTCAAAATTATGGCTTTCGGTGCCATTGTGACATTTCTTTTAGTGGAAACAAATGACGAATACTACATCATACTCTTTATATGAATCAATGTACCTTTCTAAATGATATCATGTGAGTACAACCTTGGTAGTTTACGATCTCTGTATTGATATATCGTGAATCTTCATATGAATATAACTGCAGAGGCTGTATTTTATCAATACACCTAAAGCCGTTCACTTATTTTCTATGAATGGTTCTGCAGAGTTTTAATCGAAGAAGAATATGACATTTGTACTGTTCTTGTCCGTTTAAAAAAGTAGTTCAATTTATTTTGTAAAGTGCTACACATTTATGGACATAGACAACCACAGCTGATATATTCATACCGAAATCTATGACAGTTGTACCAATACAGAGATTGTAAACTGCTATGGTTGCACTCATATCCTATCTTTTCAAATTACACTGATTTATGTTTGTGTATGTTTCATTCAATTTTGTTATTATTTCCTTAGTTCCATGAAAAGCTTACGTTAAATAGAACCCCGGGTGGGCCGGCAAAATCCAGGGGGTCCCCAACACTGCATGGGGTGGTAATGTATTTTTACAGCTGGGGGACACTTAAATTTCATAAGTATTCGTCCCGTCAAAATGCAGTTTAAGGTGTTTAGAAATATTCTAGTAGATAAAATGATTCGCTGCATGATTTCATTCTCTGAAGTCATTTAACTGTAAATCTGAACAAAACTATGACTATCTGTCACATGACCATCTCGCCTTGGCAACTCTGAGGCTTGTTTTATTGTAAATCGAGCTCAATGAGGGTAATCAACAATTCATATTACATATTAGAGATATAGTAAGTTTTGTCAGGGAAAATATTTAACAGTTACCTACGCCTATAGACTACTAGTACCATGAAAAGTGAAATTATACTTTTAGGTGAAATTCCAATATAATATAATTGTTTTCCACTAAGTACTTTAAAATGAATTGTTATAAGTCTATAAATACACAGATTTAGCTAGTTTTGTATTGGAAAAAAATATTCATAGTTTTCTCACAGACTACCATGTATAGTGAATCAACATTTCGGTGACATTTAAAATCCGATTTCTTGCACACATATCCATTTGTAACTACCCTAGTCTAAACAAGTACATTAAAATGAATAATTAAGAGTACATAAATACACAGATTTACACAGTGTTGTATTGGAAAAAAAAATTTTATAGTTTCCTCAAAGACTACCATGTACAGTGAATCTACATTTTGGTGAAACTCTAAATACAATTTCTTGCACACATATCAACTTTTAACCATCCTAGTCTGACTAGGTACTTTAAAATGAATTATTAAACGTCTATAAATACACAGATTTAGCTAGTTTTGTATTGAAAAAGGATTACATAGTTTTCTCATAGACTACCATGTATAGTGCGCATTTTGGTACCAGAGAAACACATTACCTCAAGTTTACGCGATTCGAAATTAAAAATGGCCGTTATCTCTTTGTTAGTTCTGTATGGGAAAATATTTAGAATTTAGCAAAACTAATCGGGTGAGATTTTATTTACTCCAAGAGTTTAAAATAAGTCCCCACCGAGTAGTAGACCAGAAAGGTACTGTAAAAATGTAAGAGTCCGATTATCTGTCCCCGAGGCGCATTCTACCTTACGGTAAATAGATGTGAAAACGGTATCTAAGTAAGACGCTGACTGTATATAGTTGTTTAAAATATTCTGTTTTCAATACTTGTCACAGTGTTACCCTTCTTGCATTCGCCAGATGTTCATTTTTACAACAAACTGGTGGAGGTTTGACTTCAAACCTCATCAGGTCAATCTTTAAACATTTTATATGGAAAGACATAATTCAAATATGACAGATAGCAAAATGGAGCTATATAAGATTTTGTCTTTGGATCACAAAATCAACAAAAGACGTTCCTGCCCGAAATACAAAGATACGTATATATGCTGTTGGTTGTGTAACGGTGATACCCATTCAGTGGACCCAGAGACTCTATAGAAACCATTAAAAACCATATGTTCAATATTTGTACTTGCAGTCTGATCTACTGGAGAGAGTTGCGAGCAGATCAGCAACAGGAATCACGAAAACAAAGCATACTCATAGCTCTTTAGGTATGTATACATAGTCCTCTTTTCGTGCATTTAAATTAAACAACCATGCTGATATATGCGTCTGTAAAACACAGAAACTCTTAGTGGTCCATTATCTGAAACCTATGATAATGTTTTTGTTAGTTGTGTTCTACAAAACAATCATAATTTACTCGTTATTCTGCCTAATGCCTTGAAATGAATTGTAATAGCCTTGCAAGAAGTTCTGTCACACATTGTGTAAAGTTGTGAAACGTTCTCACTATCTATATTTTAATTGCGAAATTGTAATATTTTATTCATTTCACCAGAAATTATAATACAAATGCGAATGTAATAAACAAATAAAAAAAATCTTACAATAAGTAAAAAATCAGGAGATTGATAAAAAACACCAAAGAATTGGTTTTATTTTTATGGAAAAAAGTCACACACACAAGATCTGGTGAGGACCAAGGAAGTAGTTCTTCAAGAACTAATCTAGTCCTTGGCCCAGTCATCAAAGTTCAATCACAATAGACTAAAACAGCTAAAAAAACCACATGGAAGGTGAATAAGTGAACAAATTTAAAATATAAGAAATGATAATTTGATGCAAATAATTTTAAATATGAAGGTAATAAAAGTACAGTCGCTCAGTAAAAAAGAGTTTAGACTCCACCGAGAAGGAAGGCTTTCAGGGCCCGCTTGAAAGAATTTCTTGACCTGCTTAACTTTATGGAGACCGGGATATCATTCCAACACTTTGCAATCGAATACGTAATGT
>LD345475.1:607265-617970 GCA_001465055.1 Ptychodera flava
GGGGGAACTTGAAAATTTTTTGGTTCCCTTTTATGTTTTACATTTTCCAATTCAAAGTTTTTGTAGATAATTCAATGAAAAATGAATACAATTTTTATGTCATCGAATTGTTGTAATGTTAGTAATAATTTAACAAAATCTAGAACCATTTTTGTTACATTTCATGACATTTATTTCGAACAAATCTAAACATGTGTGATTTGTCGTAAAAAGCCAAATGAGCCTAGTTACACAGGGCAGAAGCTGCAAATGTTGATGATTTCTGCAATATTTCTATGTAATATATCAACTACAGTTTCTTGCTGTCTCCCTACAGCATGCTCAAACACACAATATTCAGTTTGTCGACAAAACCTGTATATACAAATATGTATTTGGTGACAATTTAATTAGAGTTCAGACTGACAGTTAGTGGTACAAATGCATGGTACACATACACAGGCTGTGATAGCAAGCTGAATATTGGACAGTTCAAGATGCTGTAGGGAGTAGAACAAGAACTCAGTTGTATAAACTGAACAAAAATATTGTCAAAATTATCAAAGTATCACTATCAGATTCTGCCCTGCTACTGCAGTGTCACTGTTACTGCATACCTGAGCAGTGCAGAGATAGTTCTGACTCTGATGTACACGGTAGTTGAAGAAGGGGTTCGGTCAAATGACGATCATGACAGTGAAACATACAGGCCAGGGAGCAACATATGGAAGACCAGGAGACTTGAAAAGTTATCATGAATTTTTGAATTGTGGCATATGAGAATAAATCAAATATTAAAGAAAAAGATGGGGTCACCATGCTTGATTTTCTATATTTTCATATTCTTGTCATAAAATAATACGAAAGTAAAACTTTGAACAGTGAGGACTAAATGAAAAAAATATGTGACTAAATGGCATTATTTATTTTTTAACCAAATTTGCCATTATTACACCCAAAATTTCAGAGATTAAAACATTTATTTGATGGAACTTTTTAGCCATCCAGTATTGTCCATTTCGAATAGCATCTAATTCATATATGTCTTGGACTTTTGAAACAAATTTTTGGTAAGTCACTGTGCTCAGTTTTTGACAACATGGCAATGAGCCAGAATTCACAATTTGCCTACTCTCTGATGATCGTCATTTTTTTGTGCTCTTCGGCAGCAACAATTGACCTGGACAGAGTTGGATGAACTCAAGATGGCTTAGACCGATAAATCCAAAAAGTTCACTGATGCCTTTAAGATGAATCAATTTAAGAACTTGTCTCAGGAATATGACTTTACAAAGTGCTAATAGCAGGTAGTGTTGAACACCTGTGAGCGGAACGCCGCAATACGTGATTTTTTCTGCATACACATCCTTTACAAATATGTGGGATTGTGATAGGTGGGGGGAACTTGAAAATTATTTAGGGTATTGAGGGGGATCTGAAAAAAATGAGATTATAATCGCGATTCCTTCAGCCCCCCAGGAGTAAATGACTAGGTGTTGGAACAGCTGATGATGTGAGAGCTCTATGTGATCTATGCATGTACATTAAGAAGGCCCAAGGTGTATTTTTTTTAATTGGAGACATACCTTAATATGTTATTTATAATTCCCATTTAATGTATTGTCATTACATTTGTTTTCTACTTGCAGATCACGGAACATCTATACAGTGAAAGAACTGACACAGCAAGTGCAGGAAGAATGTTTTGATTTTTTTGATTTAATTTTGCAACAAAATGTTGACCTTAACAATATTCCTGACTGTCTGGCAATTTTATTTAGTTGTGGCAATATGGAAGCTTGGAATAAGTGTTGAATGTGTTTCAAAAATTGTCTGGGTGTAGTACCCTTTGATAAATTACAAAATGCATGACACAGAAATATTTTATTCTATCTGAAATGAATACCAAGATGACTAAACCAAAGTCTCAGCAGTCTTGCAATAATTTTTGAAGGCCATATATGTCTGGATGTGCGCCTAGACATAAGAGCAAATAATACCTGAAATACACAGTAAAGCCCCATTTAGCTGTATCTTTTCTACACATGCACTTTGCAATGCTCACCAAAATATATTATCTGATTTTCAAAGATAGCTTTTGCATTCCCTGTCATTACTTGAATCCACATTTGGAAGCCAAAAATTATTGTATTGTTAAAAATCTAAGTTGTACATTCTTCACCAAATTTGGAAACTTTTTTATCACATTTTGGGAAGAACTTTGGCTTTAGTCACTTTTGATTGGAAATCATATTTAAAAATCATCCTAAAATACAGCTAATGTGCCTTAAAACAATACACCTTTTTCCTAAAAAAAAGGATGTAGGTTGTGTTACAATGATCAGACGTAGGCTTACTTTGTTAAAAGAAAGGAAAAAATCATTTATAACAAGTTACAAAATGGATACTAAGCATTATTTCTGAACAAAAAGGCAATGATGATGAAAAATGAAATTCTAAAAAAACGACAGAGATGGCAAAGGTCATTGGTAGAGGGCGGCTTTATTTACTCGCTAGGTCATGGTCGATGGTGTTTTGGGCACATTTTAAGTTAACATTTCCGTCTCACGGCTTTAATACAAAAACCGAATACGTAGTCTCAAAACTTAGTATCTGCGCTATCGATCACTGGCCAAATCTAACTTGGGGACGACAAGGTGACGGAATAAAACGATAAAATTTAGGGCGGTGTGAGTAATTTTGAGGGTAGGAACGCACGCGACGACTTTGTTTTTCACCATATTTTTTCACAAAATGGACAATTTTGTGTCAAATGTCTGTTCCACCCTATAGGTTACGTTGATATCTTCCAGAGTATTTAGTTTTTACGGCACACGGAACACGGGTAGACAGACCCTAAGCGAAAAATCTCCATGGTTTCAATTGCAGAATGCGGCGATATAAATTTGAATTTTTTCGTTCCATACCCCCCACGTAGAGAAGTTCGATTTGGTGCGTTCCGACTATGTGCGTCGCCACTGATAGAACGAGATCGGAGACGTTCTACTGTCACGCGCACGCACTCTCAATTGCGCATGCTCTGGGAATCGCGTCGCGCCTCTGAAGGGCGCGCGCGTGTTCCAACAGAGAAGAACGCTAATCGCAGGGTCTCTGCCAGACTACACTGGTTAGAGTTATATAATGAACTTTAATGTTACCCCTAATGTATGGAAAATATTCGTTCGGTGGTCGCAACATAGCAATTTCACTGCCGAGAGAGAGAGAGACAGAGAGACAGAGAGAGGGACAGACAGACAGACAGACAGTTAATTTATATTGGAAATCTTTTTCATAGGAGAGAGAGAGGGGGAGAGAGAGAGTTAATTTATATTGGAAATCTTTTTCATAGTCGTGACTTTTGATGAAAGAAAACTGCGCTGCACGTACATCCATGGGAAGTCACCCCTATTGACAAAATTAAAATATACAACACCTCTTTATCAGAATTCCCACACAGCCTCAATGAACTATTATCAGATTTCTATATAATACTTATAGCCCCTAAACTTGTAATAATAATTATAATAATAATAATAATAATAATAATAATAATCTTTATTTTGCACTATAGGCCACCGGCCCTACGTGCCTTAAGTCAGAACAAAAATACATTTACAGTCAAAGGTGTATTATGTTACAGAGTGACCATCATTGCGTGATTTAAAAGCATAAAATAGAAATTTACAGACATGCCGGGTAATTTCTGTCTTATTTGTGTTCAATAATTGTACAAATTTCTCCATATTTGTGTGGGAATGGTAGAATTGGGGAATATACTTTTTTCTAAGGTCGTTGTAAAAAGTAGATACCAACAGAAAGTGAAATTCATCCTCAATTGTTGCATTGTCACATGGACACACCCTTCGTTCTCTTGCACAACCAGTATATCTCCCCTTTTCGATATTCAGTGTATGAGATGAGATGCGAAATGAGGTAAGTACAGTTTTGAAAATAGGTTTCATTGGGATGTGAAAATAGCCTTCAATACATAGTGACGTTTTAAATAAAGAGTATGTTGAGAGCCTACTATAATTACTTATGAGATCATGCCAATTCTGTATGTCAATGTCTCTACAACGCTGTTTGAATTGGGAATAAAACATGTCTTCCTTCCCTACTCCCTGGTTGAACCAACATTCTGCAAAACCATACGAGAAAAGAATATTTTTAAGACTTGTTGCCCAGCAGTTTTTACCATGTTCTGCCATTGCGTATTGTACATTATATGCATAGTAAATGTACCTATTAGAGTTCGCTTTTAAAAGCCTCAGCCAATATTTGACCATTCTGGGCAGCCTTATGGATCTGTGTGTCGATCTCCCAAGTTCTCCTCTGGCAGCTGCATCTATGACATGTCTTCTTTGTCTTATTAATCTCTTACAAAATTTTACATGGACAGTTTCGATATTTCGGCCTTCAATGTGTCCCCAAATTTCACAACCATAACTCAAAATAGGGAGAATCTTTGTGTCAAAAAGTTTAAAACATATGTCAATAGCTTCATCTCTAAAGTAATTAATCTTAGTACAGAGCAAAAAAAGAGCTTTCGAGGCTTGGTCTGCCAAGACCTCTTGTGCTTTACTCCATAAGCAACTGCAAGAAAATACAACGCCTAGATACTTAAAATATGAAACGACTGACACCCGTTCTCCCCTATAGAACCACTTTTCGTAATTACGTAGTGGTCCACCATTTCTGAAGACCACTCTACTAGTTTTGTCCAAATTGCCTTTTGTTTTATATTTTCTACAATACAACTCAAGTTGGTTTAAAAGTCTCTGCAGTTTGATAGCACTTTCTGCTAGTAAAACCAAATCAACAGCAAAAAGGATATAGAAAATTTCAATTAAACCCAACGAACACCCGCCTATCCATGCATCTTTCTTAAACTCTTCATACAAGTCATCAATGTAAAAGGAAAACAAAAAAGGTGACAATATACATCCCTGTCTAACGCCATATGGACAATTGAAAAAATCAGTCAAATTGTCACTAACAAGTACACAAGATTTTACTTGAGCATAAATTGCCATCAGAGCTCTAAACATTTTACCTTTAAGGCCTGCTCTACCCAATTTGTAGATCATGGCAGTTCTATACACTCTGTCGAAGGCCTTTTCAAAGTCTATAAATGCGCAGTAAAATCTCCCCCCTTTTTGACCAATATATTTTAAATAATTAATGATAAGGACTCCATTATCATTAACTCTACAAAGGGCGCCATTAGTCGTCCAAATGTTCTTGAAAATGGCAAGTTGATTGTTAAGTTTGTGATGTAAAAATAATATTTGAATCCGCAATTTAAGACTAGTTTTAAAATGTGTAGAGGGTCAGCAGGGAGATTATTTATAAGTCTTTTATCTCTACGACAAAGGTAAATCGACGTTTTCTTGAGCGCATTGATAAATACAAAGAGACGATTTGCTTGTTTTGAGATAAATTTTCCTGATTTGTGAGGCGG
The DNA here is from genome assembly GCA_001465055.1 of Ptychodera flava. NCBI lineage: Eukaryota > Metazoa > Hemichordata > Enteropneusta > Ptychoderidae > Ptychodera > Ptychodera flava. Next base: position 612,706 of record LD345475.1, read on the forward strand.
GTTTAAAATAAACCAGTGAAATTGAATGGAAATACTGTTATCATTCAGCAGAAGTTTTGAAATTGATTTCAAGGCAAAGATAAGGTCTTTATTTTAATTACACTCGCAAGAAGTATGAAGGAGATCGTCGGGTTTTCCACTAAATAAGCAATTAGAGCTTCTACTGAACCCCATTTTGAACAAAACTGTCTCGCCATGTATGATCCGCCACAGATAATCACCTTCTCTCGATAATGGAGGACTACAACAGGCTTTAAAATTGAAAAAAATTTGAATTTGAAGATTAAGAATGGAGCGTCAGACAGTATCAACAGTACTTGGAAGGCGTTCTTTTTGCAAAATATTGACCAAATATTTGTAAATGGCACACTTTTCAATTTTGTATAAGTGAAAGTGGAGGTCATTAGAATAATGCAATTCAAATAAATAATGAAAAGTTGTAACATCATTTGAAATTTCACCTCTAAGGTAGGACTTAATAGTTCTGTCTACTTTATAGGGATTGCTTTGAGAATATCACTGTAGATAACTTTTACAATACGGCGAGAATGAACACTTAATTTGGAAAAGACTTCTAAATCAGTAAGCCATTTTTTTCTTTGAAAGTCAATGCGGTCTTCGATTTTGGTGAAACCTGCGTCAATAAAACAGCCGATTTTCAACCGATCTTTTATACTGGATGAATAATTTCCTTGTTATAAAAAGGGGTTCATTAAGCATTTAATGAATATTAGAACTGGTTTTGCGAATTGTGGAGACAGATTGCCAGCATGAAAGCAGATCATTATGAAATTTTGACGAACAGATAAATGCAGTGTCAATTTCGACAGCAAATAATTTAGTGGAATAAGACAGGTTATTGACTTGTTTGAAGTAATAATCAACAAAACTGAAAACGGGATGTTTGTTGTCAGAGTAAAGATATCGCTGAGTAAATTGCAGACGGAAAGATTTAATACGAGACGATAAGTTGGCAAGTCCTTGGCCGCCTTTGTGTACTGGCAACAATAATTTCTCTGCCAGAATCAAGTGTCTGCCTTGCCAAAACAAATCCAAGATGAGTGACTGGACGAACATTATACTGTTCTAGTTGGGGAAATAAAGAAATGAAGCGATATAAGAATTTACTTGTCAATAAGCTGTTGATTATAAGAACTCTACCCCTATTCGACATATTTGGAGCATACCGATTCCAAAATTTAAGTTCTTAGAAAGAGTATCGACCTTATCTGTTCAGTTTTTACTAACAAAAAGATCACCACTGGCGAGATAAACGCCGAGACTTTCTAGACCGGTACTATTCAATTTTATGTTGAGTGGTTCATATCTATGGCCTCGCCAGCAACCTGCCCAAAGACCTTAAGCAAAATTCGTCTTTGCATTGGATGCTGTATTGTAGATATTCAGCCAATGGCGTAGTTTGTTGAAATCCTCGTCTAGGGTAATGAGAAAATCTACATCATCAGCATAGGCGAAAAGATTATAGCGGACTTTATTAGTGTGTGGAATAGTTAAGCTTTTGATATCACTTTTAGTACGTATTTTATGAAACAATGGTTTAATTGCAATAACATACAGCTGACCTGACAGAGAACAGCCTTAACGAATACCCCTTTCAAAGGAAACTGGGAAAGTAAGAGTGTTATTTACACGATTTAAGCTTTGGACATCCGAATACGGTAGAGTGATATAATTAATGAAATTTTGACCGAACCCAAAGGCTTTTAAAGTATTAATGGAAGTCCATCATCACTGATAGATTTTAGAAGCACTTTATACAGATCATTGCCAATGATCGACCAGAAAGTAGTGTAAAATTCATTTCGGAGACCATTAATACCAGGGGGAAGGCCTGTTCGGAGATTTTAACAGTGAAAGAAATATCATCAAAAGAAAGTGCTCTATCTAAAGATTCGTTGTCATTATCTTTAAGTTGTTGTAAATTTTCATGAAGACTTCTTTCAGCATTGCTGTCAATTGGGTCAGGAGAAAAGAGATTTTCATAGAACGAATGGGCTAAATTACGAATTTCTTTTTGATCTCCCGTAAGGGAGCCATCCATTTTTTCAAGATGGATGAAAGGCTTTCTTTTTCCATTGTGAGATTCAATATTTTTACAGAAATTATTCGGCGCATCGACTTTGTTGATAATTTTGTGTTTTGGAAGGATTGCAGCTCCTTTCGATTCACGATCGATGGTTTCTTTTAGAAGTAGTTTTCTAGTGTTGTAAGTCTCAATTACGGACTGATTTTCATGAAGAGAATTTCCAAGTTGAAGAATTTCTTTTTCAAGACTACGTTTCAGATGATTGTTTTCAGCTTGTCTATGGGAAGAATACTGCTGAGTCAATTGTTTTATCTTATTTTTTCCAGCATCCAACCAAATTTGGATCTTTGAATAATTTGGTTTCAGTTGTTGCCATTTGGACCAAAATAAAGAAATAAGCTCAATATAATCGTATTCTTTCAGAACATCAGTGTTCATGTGCCAGACTGGATTGTGATTGTCAGTGTTGTCAGTATTGCACAAATTAAATGCTAATTTGCATATTTGATGAATTTTTGTAATTAGGATGATTTCTAGAAATATTGCAACAGATTTAATGAAACATGGTACAAATGTTCCGCACACAGTCCAACAATAGTCTACAAAGACACTTAGCAGTAACATGTTAAATAATTGCTAATTTGCGTATTTCATGACTTTTCCTAATTAGTTGGCTATCTCAAGGATACTGCTTTAAATTTTATGAAACGTGGTGCAGATGTTGATCTGTCAGTATTGTAATACTATGTGAACACAGTAAAGAGTACAATTTCAATAAATTGCTAATTTGCATATTTAATGAACTTTCATTATCATTGTGATGTCTAGAGATGCTGCATCAAATTTAATGGCACATGGTACAGATCTTGTTCTTCCAGTCTAATGGCATGCAAAGATATGTAGCAGTTTCTTGTTAATTAATTACTTATTTGCATATTTAATGACTTTTCGTAATTAGGCTGATATGTCAAGAATAGTTCAACATATTTCATGAAAATTTCGTACAGACGTTGAGCTCATATTGCTTTAACAGAGAATAAAGACATTTATCTGTGTCGTGTTAATACATTTTTAATTTGCATATGAAATGAACTTTCTTGATTAGAGTAATATATCCAGATATGCTGCCTAAAATTTGATGAAAAATGGTACAGATGTTGATCTCTGAGTACTGTTGTACCGTGTGAACACAAGAAGAATTAACTGGTAATTTGCATATTTCATAATAAGTATGATAGATAAGTCCAGAAATGTTTGATCAAATCTGATGCAACGTGGTACGGATATAAATCTTCCAGTAGTGTAATGACGTGCAATGTTATGTAACAGTATCATGGTACTGATGTTAGTCTAACGGTAATACTGTGTGAAGACATAGAGAAGCGTCATGTCAATTAATTGCTAATTTACAAACTTGATGAACTTTTATAATTAGTGTAATATGTCTAGCAGCGCTTGATCAAATTTTATGGAACGTGGTAGAGATGTTTATCCTATAATAGTGTAATGGTGTCAAAAGATATGTAGCAGTATCATATCAATTAACTGCTAATTTGCATATATATTATTAATTTTATCATATATATTATTAATTAAGGCTGATATGCCGAGAAATGGTTCATCAAATTTCATGTAACTTGGTAAAGATGTTAGACTTATTGCTTTAACATTGAATCATGACATTTATCAGTGCCATGTTGATAAATGTTCAATTTGCGTAATTAATGAACTTTCCTGATTTGAGTGATATGTCCAGAAATACGACATCAGATTTGATAAAACATGGTGAAGATGCTGATCTCACAGTGCTGTAATACAATTCAGTGACACTTAGCAGTGTCATTTAAATTAATTGCTGATGTGCACACTAAATGATTTTTTGTTTTTAGGGTGAATGCCCAGAATCACTCAAATTGTATGAACTGTGATACATGTGATAATCTGTCAGTGTGTTATAATTGAATGAAAAACAATTTTAAAAATCCTGTCGATTAATTGCTATGCGGCTGAAGGGCATGCTGAAAAATAGAGGCCTTTGCTGCTAAACCCCTCCCCGTTTCGAAACGGGGGAGGTGCCGAGGGCACGAAGAAAAATTTTAAACATACAGATATCTCTGACATGTGTCTAATAATATCAAAATTTTGCACTTGGAGGGGGCTCTGAAAAATATATCTTAATACTTTTACAGTAAGCGCGCGAAAGCCGAGCACAAAAATGCAAAACATACTGTCAGACACACCGAGTTAGGGTAAATACCATCGCCTGCGGCTACTACTCGCTGTCACAGAGTAACATATAGACAGAGTCGCAACACTTGCATGTCTTTTGTTCCATGGTCGTCTCGGTAGACTATTGGCTTTTCATATTAAAATGAGCTCCAAAGGTGTTAAACTTTTTGGAGGCTTTGTTTGTGGTTGATAATTACACGAGATTATGCGAAAAATACGACGAGATGGCATCCTACTGCCAGTCGCGTAGCAACCATAGTTACTTCGTGAGCTCTCAGGCCAGAAACACTGCTTCACGCCAATCAAAACATAACACGCCAGCAGTTTCATAAACATGTCCTTCCTTGACGCACGTGTAAAAGAGGGTATGACTGACCGTAAACCAATGAGTAAAACCAGTCAGTATCGATAAAAGACTTTCAAATTTGGTTCAAACACACTCATTATATATTCATTAAATATGAGAGGAATTTTTAAAACGGTAAAACTCATTTTCCTGAAGCTCAAAACACTCCCGTTTTCGCCAGCACGTCAATTCTGCTCAGCACCACACGACAACAACAACACAAACTTTGCCGAACATACTTTCGCTTAACAATTGGCGAAAATCCGAAAATTACCGAAGGATTCATGGTCGGCACTCTTCGGAAAAGAGAGGCGAGAGCAACCTGAGGCGAGGCGAACATGGATGGGTTACGTAACCGCTTCACGCCTTAAACAATACCTGTTGCCACTCTATCTATCTTTCTCTATGTCGCTGTCATCTGTTTATAACAAGCCGATAGATAGCTATGTTTCATGTGCCTCAAGATAAAGAGCAATAAACAGCAAACTTCTAATTTCGACTGAGCTAGGGTGTCGAAATTCAAAACCCAAACAAATAGGATGTCCTTCGGTTCCTCATTGTCAAGTTTCTCTGTATGCCTCGGAGCTCCTTAGGGCTTCTCACTGCTCCTTACTGTCAAAATCCGCCGAATACTGTGCCACCC
>LD345475.1:625611-635681 GCA_001465055.1 Ptychodera flava
TTGTTGTATATATTGTTCATGTACATTGTCTACTTCACACTATACTTTATAGATGCCAACGCCAAACCCCAGACCCAAAATAAATTATTCTATGCAACTAATTCTATAAAGTCGGGTAATAGGAAATTTGTTACATAAGTTTAAGATGTCAAGTTAGGTAAGGATTTGAAAGGAATAGTCAAGTTCACCACAGTTTAACTTTATCTCTTGTGTCATCATCCTTGTGTAATTGGTTAAGTTTGTAAGTTGTTCCAGATGTGGATGTACCAGCTGTTCTGGAAGAAAACAATGTTTACTTTTTCCTGTAGGGTTTCTGAGTTGATGATTGTATGTTGGAATTTCTCCATGTATCTGGTGTATGGGCAAAGTGTAAACATTGGTTGCATGTTATGTATTTCAGTCTATGTCAAATATTGTAAATGAAAAATCAAGAACAGTTTACTGTAGACTTGTAAAAGATAACATATTTGTCAATATATAAACTGCCTTGCAGATTGATTGTCTTAAATATTATCACAAAAGTAGTAAAGGAAAAGAAACTAATCAAATTGCTGTAACATATTCACTCTCAGTGCCTATATAGGCCTATACTTAACTATTTTATCATTACATTCAGCTGTTTGTTATATCTTTATCCCTCTCCATGGGCCAAGGCACACTTGGGGTCAATGTCATCACTCTGTGCCAGTCTGTGTATGTCAGTCTGTCTGTATCTGTATGTCTATGTTTCATACAATTGTTGACTTGTTTTGATAACTATACGGGAGCGAACAGTGATGTTGTCACTATTTTTTTGTTTCCTCATGAGCAGAAAAAAACCGTTGCCGCGGCGGGTCTGAACGGACTTGCGCGAGGATGAGAAACAAACTTTTCATTTTTTCTTGGCCTAATAATTGATGCTCTGCTCCGAAAGCAAATCTATGCTTTAATGAAACGACTATCAACAAGTGACAACAGTTTGGCTTCTAATTGTACAGAGAGCACTATCATTGTTTGTCAAGAACTTACTTCAGCCTAACAGTCAATAGTTAACAACATACACATATAAATGAACAGATGTAACAAGTTTTGTAGAGAGAGGTCTTAAATAGAATACCCATGGACTGCCATGAGAAGTGAAAAAATAATTGATTAATAAATGCTTGTGCGAAGAATGGCAACCACCCCCTAAAATGTGTCGTGTGGCATATGGAGCAAGTACAGTTCCTTTGGTCATCAAAACCATATGGTTTAGTTAAGCTACATTTAAAATGTTGCTTTGTTTCCTGACCCAGGGTGATTATCAATGCTGCCAATTGGTTTGTCGATGTGTCTTTATACGTACAAACGCGCTTCATTTCTTGGATATCGACGACTACTACAATTCAAATTACTTTTTAAACTTTCTAAAAAGTTTTATCATGGTTACTCTTTAGAAAATATCAACATCAGCGGTAGTGTTGCTTCTTTTCCCTTGCCTGCCTGGTGCGCGACGACCCGATGGCGCCGCTCTCGGGGGAGGCTACTCTGATCGTTTTTTCACTTATCCGGGCAACACCTTGTGCACTACGTCAATAAAAGAAATTTCTTTCAGCCCTTAGTCCAAGCGCTCCTTCGAAGAAACCGGTAACTAACAACAACTCCGATGTGTTTTCTACAACAAGAAGCAATATCCATGGTGATGACCTTGACGCCACTACGTCGATCTACAAACACGATACATTAGCAGGTAACAGACAAGACCTCCTCAATCACTAATAATTACTTACCAGGTTCCTTTAGTCTGCATTTGCACGTGTGAGTCATCTTTTCTCATGCATGATACAATCCCATATTTACTACGTTGCAATTTTGGTATTTACGAAAAAGAAGCAGCCTTATTCAGAGTAATAGATGTTTCATCTAATCTCATCAACAAAATTGAGCAACCTTTCAACCGAAGTATATTGCCTGCTGGGGGAGTGGATCAATAAATACATTGGTGACTTACGTGTGCACATCAGTTTGTCCTGTGGCGTAACCAGTATACAGGATTTCGCGAACGTTTGACCGAAATGTGCACAAGGTAGTACAGCTAAATAAATAGTTCGCAGCGACGTCCATAAAGTACCAAAAAGCAGTCAAAGAAGTTTCGTGCTTTAATGATCTCTGTTTTCATTCCCATTTTTACAACAGCACGAACTCCGTCATCGGTGAACATAGGTGTTGTACTTACTATGGTGACTGTGCGTTTTTGTTGCTATGTTCAAGATTCGCCGTTCCCAGGTTACCACTCGCAGTGATGAAGACAATCCCGGGGAAGATAATGCAATGAGACGGGGCGGTTACCCCCTGAACAATTAACACCCGGCTGGGATAATAAGTCGGCTTGACTAAAACTGCCCTCAAAAAAGTTCTCGGTCGATCGTTCGTATCAGTCGATGAGTTACAAACAGTTCTTGCTGAAATTGAAGCTACGTTGAACGATCGTCCACTGACTTATCTCTCCACCGATTCCAACGATCTTTCACCCTTGACCCCTTCACACTTGTTGCATGGTCGTCTTATCACAACTTTGCCATATTACTCAATCGATGAAGAGGAGCTAAATGACCCAACATTTGGTAGCCAAGAACATCTCCAGAGGAGATATCTTAAGCATGTGTACGAGAAATATGTGTTGGGGGCGGTGGGGCTTAACTGTTCTGTAATATAGCGCGCTAAATGTTTCAAAAACATGTATCGTTCTAGTGTATTAAAATAATCTATCAATTGTCACAAGATAAAATTTAGTTTTCCGACCAACAATATGTAGTCGAATTTTGTCCTGGTAGATTTTCATCAAAATTAGCGTTTTGCTTTAAAATATGCGTGAGTATTACGTAATACATAATTTTATATCGACAAAAAATAATCGGCGTAAAATTAAAATGTAACTCTCTCCCGACTTACTTAGATGGAATTGAGAAAAGGAAAAAATGAAAATAAAAGAAAACAAAACCGGAAAAAAGGACAAGAAATGGTATAAAGTATTTCTTTGAAAAGGAATTTGAAGATACACACCGGTACATGTGTGAAGACCACTCAAAACAGATAAAATGATCTGCAGATTTATATTCTACATAGTAATCATACATATTTTGAATAAGCGGCCCCTTTGATGAAAATATATATTGACAAAATTTGCCTATAACAGTTTGGGTAAAATATTATTTTTCTTTAATTTACACTTAGTTATAGCATAGACCCTGAAAATATATTATATTTTTGAAACATTTGGCACGACGTAGTCGAAGAACCAGTTCTGACTGGATGCAAACAATAGGAAGATTCAGCAACTGTATTCCTTTCAATCATTACAACAAACCCTTTCAGTTTAAAAGTTTTGGATAATTTCCGTTCACCATCCTTTTGATCATGTTATAGCTGTTTATCATATTGTGACAGCAGTATGTTATTAAGTTGTGTATTTTTGTGCACAAATTTCACAATTTTAGCAGAAAAAACGTATGAGCGTGTTCAATATTTGGTCTCGGAAACTGTTAGCCAATAGATTGGCTGAAACTAATTGTAATCATTTCAAAACAGCCTATCAGCTACGCTATAGTTACAATTTCAGAATCCTGAAGCTGATGTACACGTAAGTGATAACAATTTCCCAAACAGATATACCCCCGGAGCCGCTGCAGAGCGGAGCCTTTTCTCTATTAATATGCCCGTCATGTACACAAAGCTAATTATGCAGGGTCGCGGAAACTTTCAGCCAATTGGTTGTATAATTCTTTCAAAAAAGCCATTCGGCTACGCTACAGTCCTACTTTTGGATTCCTGAAGTTGATGGTACACTGCTGTACATAGCAGAGCCATTTTTAGAAAGTATACCATACGATACGATACGATACGATGAGAAATTTATATAGCGCCTGGTATCCATCGAAATGTTCACTGGCGCTTTACACAGTGTCACATAGGTACGTTCTCTCAAAAAAGTAGGCGATAAGTCTGGATTTTTTTAAAAACTTCAGTACTTGTTTCAGAACTAATATAACCAGGCAGCACATTCCACAATGTAGCAGCAGCATTTGAAAATGAACGATCACCATGTGTTTCAAATAGAGTTATTTCACCGAAATTTCGGTCACGACATCCGTCGTCAAAACTCTGTACAACTGCGTCGTAATGGTGTTCAAAACGAAGCCATCTGATCCAAGTTACTACTATTATTAATCAGCTCCGATAAGCTGTTCCCAACCGAACGGTCCTTTGTCGCTAAGCTAAAATCAATAGTGCATAAAAAATACACAGCTTCACAATCATTTACAAGAACTAAAAACAGCTCAGATTTATAAAATAACATTTTTTCATAAAGATTTAATGCCATTTTACGTCTTGTACTCGGTATTATCATGCAGTCAAGATTGTCCTCATTATTATACACCTTCTACCAACCCGGTTCATCTTTTGGTATATTATGACAAAAAACATTGCCAGGTGACAAACTTTTGATTGTTTGTGTGGTTTTCGCTTTCTTGTAAATGGCGTCCTACACCGAAAATCGAAACACTTTTTAACACGGGCCATGCATGGTCGCAGACGGTGGTAAAACTACCGATATACCTTTTTTCTATGTGTTCTGTTGATAATCACAGGCTGTAACATTTCGTCAAGTGACCTTTTACCGGTGATATACAAAGCATAAATGCGACTATCGGTTTATTTCTATATGGTTGTGTAGACAAAAATACTTTCAATTATGTAAGTAGCATGTACATACTCTACACTGCCTAACACAGCAAGAACAGTTGAACACTGTCACCCTAGACACTTTGTGCTTTCTCGGGATTTGTATCAGAACTTTGAAAAGCCACTTTGGCTTACTAATCGAGCAAGTGGCAACTCCTTAACTTCCAACATTTGATTTAATTGCAATCACTCTGTATATATGTAATATGTAAATTGCAGTCGCGGCATTCGAGAGTTGAGAGAGCTCTTGGTCAAGAAGTCGAACATTTTCCCTTTTTTCTGAAAGACTAAAGTTTACTAACTTCTGTATTGCAATCTCATTTTGACAGCCCACATTGGAAATCTAAAATCTTTCTCCCTTTCCAGAGACTGTAACTGACTGAAACCATGATAAAAACAAAGCACAGTAATGTCAAAACTTTCAATCAACGCTCTCTAATAAAGTTCACCGTGGGTGGCTCATCGCTGGAAATGTACACCGTCTGGTTTACCTGTCTCATGCGTTTCGTACAAGTGGAAGTCTCGTGTTTGACTGTACTTGTGGACTCCCATTAGTTTGAGGTCTATGGTTTACATGACAACTGTCTATAGCGATAATGGATGACAACTGTTGTTGCATACTTATATTTAAGCAATAATATAGACGTATAGACGAAGTTTTGTCACGAGCGAATTGTACCATACTAAATACTCGACTGCGGCGGCGAATATTGCTATTATATTACATCAATTTATTTGTCTCTATCGTCTCATTTGGGTATTCTCGTCACTTGTGAAGCTTGTATTAAGTTGACAACACGCACGCGGTATCTAACAAAAATACACACATTGCATTTTATTCACGGTACAACGCAAAATTTGCAAATCGGCTGCCTTGTACTTGAAGCAAGTCATGTTTCATTTAAGAAATCTTTCTCTGTCAGCTCAATAGAGTGTTCGGCCATGGCTCATGTCCAGTGAAGCAGTTTAAATTGACAGTGTATAAGTACGGCAAAGTGCCAAACGTACAGTGAGGCATTTCTAAAACGAGGATGAAAAAGTCAACACCTGTGTTTGCAAAATACTTATTACTAAATCAACCATTTATTTATTTATTTATTTATTTATTTATTTTATTTATTTATTAAATTGATTTATAACCACAAAATTTTCCTGCAAGCTAAAAGCCCTCCCATTTATTGGTTTCCGCATAAACCCTCTATACTGGTTTAGGGGCCCGTTTTAGCAATGCTAAAACAGTATTTTAGCATAGGTGGATTGAGTCCCCCCCCTCCCATCCAATCAGAATGGTGCATGGTAGCATGATATGATATAATTCCAATTCTAAGCGATGAAAATTCCCACAGATATGTGTCAGGAACCAGTCGTTTTCTTTGGTTGGAGATACAGTGCGTTGCTTTTGGCGCACAGCAAAATTGGCTAACACCCCCGCGACTCCTATGTTGGCTAAGAAAACTTGTGAAAACATGGTGAGCCCCTCCGCTTTCACACCTTCCGATTTACAGTGGGGCTCTTTCGCAGTATTTGTTTGGAGTGACTGAGGGATCACCCAACATCAAACCATCACTGTAATGATGCTTATTCACAGCTAGAACAACTAGGAAAGGTACGAAAATTCATTAAACGTATCTTTTGCAATGTAAGACTATTTTCTTATCGCTATGCTATGGAGAAAGCATTGTTAATGTATCGGGGTACAATGTATGTTTCATATAAAGAAATTAAAATATGGCATATTAAAAATTAATTATGAATTTGTGAAGAGATCCTGTTGACAATAAGATGCACTTGTGATGAACCTTAGTAAATTACCTGACGAGGGCTTTAAGTTTTTGTGTTGTAATATTCCCAATAAAGGTTGGTTTGAGGCAAATGTCTGAAGAGACGTTATTTTGAGATTTGTTGATACTACATTTGAATGAAATCAGTAGATTTGAATTAATTAGCTACAAGTTACTATAGCGTCGTCTTTTCAAATTTATATTAATAACCGCTGGATCACCAAAACAGCAATAAAAAATGCCAAAAGCCATTTTACCAGGGTAATACATATCCCGTATGTATCATTTGATTGAGTCTTTCCTTTCTAAACATATCTTAGTATTGTGAGGGCAAATTTTACCGTGTGGAGGATATCTGTATGACCAAGGATTCAAAGAAAAGCCTGATAGTTTAGACTTCCCTGTAATTTGATTCATTTACAGTGTAGTAACACCCAGTGGCTTATTTTGAATGAACTGGCGGCATGTTCCTTTCCCGTAGGTTGTTCATTCATAGAGTACAAGCGAGAGAAGTGTTACCATATATAAACGTGCACGCTCGACTGCTGATGGCGCTGTTCTGCCTGCCTCGTTATTACAATATGTGTGAAATTAACTTGAAGTGCATGCTGGTCCGAAGGACCAACAGCAAACGGAATCTGCTGGTCCTTCTTGATGTATGTTGGTCCAACAAAACACTAACGAAATTAAAAACTCTTCAAAAATGTACTTTCAATTGAAAATAGCTGATAACATGGTACATTATCAGTGTCTCCTACTCTGGTGTTGTTATATAATATTAATACAAATAAATGAACAAATATATATTTTCCATATTTTTTTTTGCTCAATAATATATGCCATGACTAGAGGTAGGTATCACCCAGAACCAGATCTCTATGGGAAAAGGTTTTATAGTTCATTCCAAAATTAACATGAGAAAAATTCTTTCAGTCCTCATTTCCAATTAACATGGGAAATAATATGTTTTCATTTCAAATAAACATGGGGAAAGTCTTTCAGTTTTCATCTCATAACTCTACTACATGGGAAAAAGTCTCCTGTTTTGATTTACACCATCAGCTATTTCAAACAGATCATGGGCATCTTCATCCTCAGGGCAGCTGGGAGTCTCCAAACTCAAAGTCATATCCATAGTCTGATTCTACATCAGTGTCCCGATCAGCACACTCAGTAGCAACTGCATTTGCAGCATCTATCTCCCTTTGCACAGTTTCCTGTTCCTGAGTAGATGTAGATGCAGTGACTGTCACGGCATTTGTCAGCAACTCCTTTTTACGTGGAGTGAAGCCATCCGGACAAAGTATTTTGATGGACGGTTATTCATACATATGGCATGGGCATTTGGGAACAGATACTGAGATAGCAGAGTTTTGTGAAGACCGCATTATTCATTTTTGCTGTGTTACCTCAGCTGTGGCGCATTGTGGTTCTTAGCGTGTTCCACGGCGATTTTATGAACCTCTGACTGACTGTTCGAGGCTTAAATTCGAGTGTCTAAAGTTGTTAGTGCCAACCACAAACGGACTCTTAGAATAAGTTGAGAAAGCAGACTTTTAAGATATGCGGCTATGGACAGAGAGATCGCCGTATGTTTGTCTGCATGGCATGCCGGACATACATCTTCGACTTATCAAAAAACAACCAGTCGCGGAACTCATTCTGCCTTGCATGCTGAAAAGATCACGGTTTTCGTCTTTCTCGATCAAGAAAAAATGTGCTGTTCCGATAACATGTTTTTCAAAAATAGGTTAGGTAGGTCGACAGGGATTTTTTTCCAAAATATTTTTGTTTTCAAATATGCACTTTTCAGGGGAGTTCGGGGCGATCAAACACTGGCCACAACATTTCCTGATAAACGTATCATACATATAAAAGGAATAAAAACATAATAGACATCCTCGTTCAAGCAAAACTCAAATGCCAGGTAACGAACACTTGATTTTACGGGTTTTTTCTTTCTTTTTACTTCCGTGTTTACGTAGCTCTAAAAAGTTTAGGGTCGGCAGGCAAAAAATAGCGTAGGTCGGGTTATCGGAACAGCATAATTTTTTTCCTTTGGCCTCATATTCCCTTCTCGTTGTCGTTTGATTTTGTATTCTTCTTTTGGGGCTCACACCCTTCAAAAAAACGCCACATATTGGTAGGGCGATTCGCAACAGCGTAGTCAGGTCGCAGACGTGTGACAACAGGCTTGCAAGACCTATAACCTTTCTAACAAACTTTGTTAGTTTTTTAAGAGTTGTGATTGGTCAAAATAATAGCCTGCCCGTAAAATTGGCCAATTGCGTGCGTTATTTAAAAAGTTTTAGCTGTTGCGGCTGTCGTTCTCTGTCCGAAGAGTTGGTAATTCGTTACGTACTGTACAAGCAAAACTAGGAAAACACGGGGATCGGACCGACAAGCTGGGATCGGACCGACAAATAGTTGGATAGATAGCCAAACAAAGTCGGTTTTCACAATTATTATGTGAATTTTGCGCTGGTCCGAAGGACCACTGATCTGGAAAAACTGCTCGTCCGTCGGGGATTCTGTTGGTCTCGGACCAGCGGACCAGCGTTAATTTCGCACGCTGACCCTTTACTACGTAGGATATGCGAGATCGGTAAACTCACAAACATCCCATTCAGCCACTACCTAGCCTAGACACTATTTCTTCGCTTTGGCTTCTGTGACTCCAGACCACACTCCAAGTGTGGTCGGTGGCACGGAGGCCAAAGCGAAGACATATCCATAACCGATGAAGGCGATAATATGCAGACGAAAACCACCTATTAAGGTTTCGTTTCGCCTTCAAAATAGTTATAGTGCTCTCATTAATCGCTTTGTCACATGTGACATGTTGTGTTATGGAATCTAGGAACAGTATTAAAGTAAACATTTTACGCTAATTGTTTTCCTCTACATCGCCAGTAATTATGCTTTGATTTGTGAAAGGTTTGGTGAAAAGAAGATGTCAAGTTTTTGAAGTAAACGAGACATGATTTCTTACTAACGGTTCTCGTATGTAGTCTTCTGATCGTAGTATGTAGCAAATCACTTATTAATTAATATTTTCCTTCAAAATTATGATCACAATTACCGCGTAAGGGACAATTTCTAGAGCTGGTTTCGGGGCTGATGCAGCACACGACATGAAAAAGTCAAAAGTTCGGAGACTTTTTTGCCGTTGAGGTATTGCAACTCATTTTAGTCAAGCAATGCATTTGTGGAAGAGAGGGTTATAAATATCTGGTAAGGCCAAAAAAAAAAAGAAAGAAATGTTTCTGGTCAGCGCGCGCGTCACTTGAAAAACAGCGCGTCATCCTTTTTTTTCCTGGTTTGAGGCCGGCGGCTGTGGCAAACTACATACTGATTTATATACTATAACACCAAACCAAAACGGCTGAAGAGAAAGAAAATTCTTTGGGGCACATGATCAGTGACTGCATGAACAGTTTAAATGTTACTATGTTGATAAAACTACAAAACTCAGTGTTATCCCAAGGCCATAGCGGTCCCGCTACGCTTTCGCCTCCCCCCCCCCCCACCCCCCCCCCCCACCCCCCCCCCCCTCCCCCCCCCACCCCCCCCCCACCACACTCACCC
>LD345475.1:635872-669293 GCA_001465055.1 Ptychodera flava
TAGTTCACACGCTCTGCGTAGCTACCAGCTGATGCATGCATTGTCTACACATCAGCGCTCACTGCAACTTTTAACCTGGTGAAAGAGTGGAAGGTGTGAAGTATGGTATGCATCAGATAAGTTGTCCGGAAGTGTTGAACGGAACGTTAAAACAATAGAAGAATCGGCTGGGTTGTTCACAAATTTTCATTCCAGAACGACTATTACGACCAACAAAGACAGTATACATCGCGGACAAGTGTTCACAGAGTTAGGCGGTGTAGCACTAGCAGGGCCTTTGATCACATTCCCATGCTTTGATCAACGAAATGGACCGCAAAAGAAACAAGAGTTGACTGGTGAGGTTGATTATGATTGTACAACGATGAGTTTTGTCTGAGTACGATCACGATCGCGATCGAGGTCACATTGCATAAATTTCAATATGGCGGCGGCCATGTTGGTCGACAGGTTCATAACACAGGTGTACGGAACGTTTCGTAGATCGTCGTCGGATGGGAAGTGACTGACACTGTGCATGTGAGGCCGAAGGCCGAACCTCGGTACTGTATAACATTACAAGGTATGACGCAGAAAAATCGACCGGTGGCCAGAAACAAACGAAATAGCATCTACCTCAAAAAAATTACATCGACTGGTCGGAAATACCTTCAAACTTTCAAATCTTTACTCTGGTTACAGCACTTCTTTCAAATCTGCCAGTTATGGGCGATAATTAACTGTCCGGCGAGTACTCGCACTTGCATTGCCACTTCGCCATTTTGAATAGCTTTTTTACTCCCGTAAGCCTTTGCGAGTGGACGAGTGACCCTGGTGAAGAGTTTGTTTACAAATGTCAGATGGCGGGATTCACAAGCATAAACTTTCCCATCGTTTGCGTTGATTGCCTTGTTGCCAGATAGCTGAAGTTGTATTCACTGACAGTATAAAATTTACTTAACGGTTAACGGTTGAATTTAGCGGTTGTGGGGTCACTATGCCACTTGTGTATACGGATAGTGCGCGCCTCGACATTGTAAGGCTTTAATATTTCAAACTCAAGCACATTTTGGTAACAAAGAAAAAAATACCTTAAATTTACCGATATTCGAAATTGAATATGGCCGTCATTTCTTTGTTAACTCTTTCTGGAAAAAATATGGATTTTAGCAAAACTAATCAGGTAAAATTTTACTTATTCCGAGAGTTTAAAATAACCCCACCGAGTAGTATACCAGAAACGTACTGTAAAAATTTTAGAGTACCATTATCTATCCCCGAGGCGCATTCTACCTTACGGTAAATAGATACGAAAACGATATCTAAGTAAGACGCTGACTATGTACAGTTGTTTAAAATATTATGTTTTCAATATTTGTCACAGTGTTACCCTTCCTGCATTCGCTATGTTCATTTTACAACAAACTGGTGGAGGTTTGACTTCAAACCTGATCAGGTCAATTGTTGGTCATTTTTTATGGAAAGAGATCCATTCAAATATCAGAGATAGCAAAATGGAGATATATAAGATTTTGTCTCTGGATCACAAAAAAACAACAACAGACGTATCTGCCTCAAATACAAAGATACGTATATTTGCCGTTGGTTGTGTAACGGTGATACTCATTCGGTGGACCCAGTGACTCCATAGAAACAATTAAAATTAAAAACCACATGTTCAATATTTGTACTTGCAGTCTGATCTGCTGGAGAGAGCTGCGCGCAGATCAGCAACAGGAATCACGAGAACAAAGCATACTCACAGCGTTGAGGTATGTATAGAAAGTCCTCTTTTCCTGCATTTAGATTAAACAACCATACTGATATATTCGTCTGTAAAACACAGAAACTCTTAGTGGCTCATTATCTTCAACCTTTGATGATGTTTTCGTCAGTTGTGTTCTACAAAACAATCATAATTTACTCATTCTTCTCCCTAAAATGCGTTGACATGTATTGTAACAGCCTTGCCAGAACTTCTGTCACACATTGTGTAAAGTTGTGAAACGTTCTCACCATGTATATGCATGGGCGATAGAGAGTGCATGTATGGAATTAACTGATCAAAGAGTATAACACCATTTTTTTTCACGTACGTCATTCCTCCATATCTCCGGAGACAAATTATATTTCATCATAATCTATTCAAGTCAATTCAGAGGATGATTATCGAACTTGAAGCGCTCGCTACGGCCATATATTGCTGATTAACCACAGCATTGTGTGGTTCAGGTTACTTGATTGAAAACACACAGAGTGGGACAGGACAAATATTAGGAGGGTGGGAAGGGGGGGATGGTGTTTTTCAAAATGATGCTGGGCAAAAAAATTTGACCCTTCAAAAGTGTTTGCGCGAAAAGTAGTGACCCTCACCAGTTCTAATGCGCTAAAAACAGTGACCCTGCCCCTACATGTCAATAATATCTTAACTGATGAATAATTTCTCATTTGACCTTTGAACTTTCAAAAAATACTTTTAACCTCTTCAAATAATCACTTTTATGCGAGGTTTCAAGTAATTCAATGAATAAGAGATCACAAATCACAATAAATAATTTTGGAAACAATAATTTGCTATTCAAAATCAAAAAGGACAAAAGCTTAATAGCCCAACTATAGCTGTAACTCCTGAAATTTTTTGACCCCAATATATCTTCCTATTCGCTCCTGGTTTTCTGTGAATTCTACCCTATAAAGGGGGGTGGGCTTTTACCACATTAGAAATCATTACTTTGTGAAACATTTGAAAAGAAAATATCAATTTCAACTGTCATTTTGATTTCCCGCCATTTTCAAAAATTGGTGATATTACAAAGGAAACAGAACATACAATGTCACAGTTAAAAACATTCACCCTATGCAGTTTATGTGAAGATTTCAGTGAAGATATGCACAGTACCCACGGATTTTGCTCTTTCACTTGGGGCTGCGATTTAATGTTTGGGCAAACATTTACATGAAATCGCAATGAAATCTTCATCTTGTTCAAAATGGCATATATACAGTTCCATAGTTAATAATAAGTTTATACCTACACCTAACGTAATACATTCTCACAAACTTATGAAAGTAAATCATAAAAATAATGATAAAATATATAGCTAGTGGTGATTTAATGTGACCGTCATTTAAACATGTATTTTTGGTTCGTAATTGTACGGAAAACACTATTTTTGTTTGTCAAGAAACTTATTGCAGCCTAAAAGTTAATTTTTAACACCATAAACATATAACTTCATGTGTGTAGGACGTTGGGAATTGCGAAAACATCCCGTAGTTACCCCTCGACTGCAATGAGAACTGAATTAATATGTTTGGGTGAAATTCCAATACTGTATCACATTTGTTGTTCACATCTACTCTTTCAAACATCCTATTCTCAGCACATACATTCATATCAATTTTGTCAAACATTTACAAAAGCACAGATTAAGCTTGTTTTGTATTTAAACAAATTACTAACATTTTCCTCATAAACTCCAATATAAAGTGAATCAACATTTCGGTGAAATTCCAAAATCAAATTTCTTGCACACACATGCAATTGTAACAACCTAAGTGTAATCAAGTATATCAAAGGGAATTATGAAACGTCTATAAATGCACAAATAAAGCTAGTTTTCTATTGGAAATTATTATTCATAATAGTTTCCTCATAGACTCCCATACATAGTGAAGCAGCATTTTATTGAAATTCCGATAACAAACTTGTGTTGTAAAAGCATTATTTATAGTTTCCTCGTAGACTCCCATGAATAGTGAATCAGCATTTTTGATGAATCCAAAAATCAAATTTCGTGTACACACGTGTACTTTTTACCTCCCACTTTAGCAAAGCATATTTTCATAAATTATTAAACAGATATAGCCAGTTACAATGTATATTAGTGATAATTGTATATAGTTTGCACAATAGATTCAAATGTATTATGATTTGATTTCTTGGGTGAAGCACTTTTTTGGCCACATCTAGCCGTCTTACAGTAATTTTTGATAGTTTTGCAAAAAATGTTGATTGAACATGAGGATTTCAATTGCTAGGATTCACAATTATTATTTGAATAATTGTGAATGATGTCATACATGGTTACCAAGCTTTTTCGAGTTTGTAAACGATAAGATTCGGAGGGTGACAGAATATGAACTTTTGTTACCCATCGATGCTTTTCAGGATGGTTGGTCTATCTGTGTATGGCGTTTTGTTTTCGGCAGTAACTTTTATACTGTTGTACGACTTGGACAAGAATCTTTGTAATGGCCTTGAGTCGCCAGACGAATTGGACAAAGGTAAGTGCGGCGGATAGATTAACGATACACTCAGTGACTAATACAGTTACTGTTCCAAAATCCGAAACCAACATAAGATTGAACGATTTCGAAATTAAAATACAATCCATTATTGAACAATAAATATGGCACACAAAGTTTTACCAAGAGTCGTTTTCATTTTCTGCTGTTCATGCCTGACATGAGTCAACCGAAAATTGGCAAGTGCGGCACACTTAGCTCTATTGCATTACAGGGATATTGGCCAAACGAATTGGAGAATGTTCTTGCTGTAATGGCAGTTTCACTTTTATTCTAAATAGGGGACTGTATGCTTATTAGTCGCGCCAGCGGCTTACTGACTACGCATGCGCAGATTCATAATATACTACGCGAGTAACCGGAAGTGTACCCACTTTCGTGGGCGCCGCCATGTTTTTTTGTGTGCTCGCAAATAAACAAATACGAAACGTTAATGTTCTCGTTATTATTTATAACATCCCATTAATAAAATGTCTTTTTAACTAGCGAGTAATTATAATTATCCACCCTGTCTCTGATACAATATATCGTTACTATCACGCCAAAATAAATAGAAGAAGAGAGAAAACTGTCGTGCATATGAACGAGAACTTTCGCAAAGAATGCTTGGATTGAATCTTAGAAAAGCGCCTTCTGTGTCAATAACTTGGTGCAAATTTTGCCCGTTTTTAATCGTAACGCTGGTTTTCAGCTTACAATATCGAAAGTTGGGCGGTACAGTTACTATTGCAACGTTAATGATGGCACATTATGTCCCTTGTTAAACACAATAGGTAGTTATCATGGTAAAAATTGCCAATATATGTCGAACTTTTTTTACACATTACAGAAAATCTATACCTACAGGGTGCCCTGACATCGTGCACGTGAACGCTTTTCATCATAGAGTAACCGGTCGTAATTGTACAATCGTATATAGAAAGTAATAATTAATTCTATTTTATCCTTTACGATTACTAATCATGAATCAATACAAATAACATTTTTAATCTCAACGCCTGGCGCGACACCAAGGGCTGAGCCCTACATAATTATTTAATTATGAAAAGAATCCAGCATATTTTAGGTAATTCGCTGGATTGGTGTAAATTGTTCGACATTCGTTTGCATGTCTCAATAGGTCTCTAATCAGACGTGATCTATAAAGCTCTCCCTTGCTTTGTGTTTGAATGGAATTTAAAAGTGCCAGTGATCTTTGAGTAAATTCGATATCACGGAGAGAATGTGGCTTGGAAGTTTACGTAGGCAATTATTAAGCAGCTCTTTTTTTAAAAACATTGGAGTCTTACCCGCATCAAATGTCACTATTTACGACGATTGCTTCGTAATCAGACATATGTGATTATCACGCTTTTTAATAACAAAAATTCTCAAACATTTGGACTCCATTTTCCGTCTTAGAGTACGATAGGACCTTTTAATTGCATGGCAAAATAGTTTTAATTTTGTGTGCGAATACGATGCTTGGTCCAAAAGGTATATTCAATTTGTTTTAATTGATGAAGATGCAACAGAAGTTCACCTTCTTGCAAACGTTTTCAATTGAGACAATAGGAAAATTGTGAACAAAGTGCTTGAAATAGCATGCGCGGTGCATAATCTCGAAGGTACTTTTTGCGATTAAAATATTCACAATATGTCGATAACTAAACATCTATAAGCCTTTTGAAGTTTGATGACGCATTTTAGGGTAGGTAGAAGAAGACAGATGCCACAGCCTGGTTGACATACGTTCGTAGGAGGATCAAATGATAGTAATGCCACCGGATAATTTGCGCTCACATGATGTTGACGCCCCCTATCTGTTTATAAATGATTTGCAGCAGTGAAATCAGAGTAGGGTCATCTCCTGAGGCATTGTTCTGTCCTAGTATCGTATCATCTGCCCACATAGTGGACAGATACTCTCTGTCCACGATGCGATGTCGCTGATATAAATAATTGAAGCACTTTTTCAGCATAATTGTTCTGAACACGTGTCCCCAGCGTCCTCTAGAGGTTTACAAAATCAGGCCCGCCAATTGGTTACTTTTTCGAATGGACATTCTCATCTGCCTAGAATATAAGGATATTTTCTATGTCATGGTTAAGTCGCAATTTGATTCGAAATATATATTTGGAAGATGCCGGAACTGACGAGTGATAATGTTTAACTTGAACTTTAGGACTAATAAAATGAAATGCGAAAATATTGAACCCCAGCAAAATATATTGATCGCAGACATTATAAAATATAAAATGCAGAGGAGACTTTATATACAGAAGAGGAGGCAGCAGTCAACCACATAGTACGCCCGGGGTTGGACCGTCAGGCGATAGATTGAGAGAGTGCAGCTTAATGAAGAGTACAGTCACTTGCATGAATGAGCGTGATTTAAGTATTGAAGGGAGGCGGTAGTCAGAACTCTGATCAAAGGTTGCCAGAGACCCCTATGACAGGTGTTAACACTGTATATAGGGTATGTTGTCTATCGATGAAAGTTAAAACATGTTTGTTAACAATGAATATCGTAAAAATGTAAATGATTCAGCTATGTTGACGTTATGCATCTAGATATCATGCATAAAATGCAGTGTTTATAAACAATAAAGTCCCACACACGCTGATCCGACGAACCCCTCCCTTTAACAGTAAAACTTTGGCTGAAGATGAGCAGAAATATAGAAGTATTTTCCTGATTATGTAGGTTTTCGCTGTGATGGGAAAATTACAACTTAGAGGGGATGTTGTAGTTGTGGTTTGTCAGCATTTGTAAAATCAAATTATAAAATGGCTGTCAAAAGAATCAACAAGGATTTAAAAATTGTATTTCAATTGTTTTTAAAATGAGGTTTAGAATAAGACATTTATCTTTGTGTTACTTACGGAACACTATGACGTTAGTAATGGTTTTGATAAAATCAGAAGATATTTTTATTCAAATTCAAGTGGACAATGGTGACTGTAATTTGATGGCCATAGCGGATTTCAAAGCTATCCTAAAGATAACTTAGATGTACCGAGAAAATTATAAAGATTCGGTGGTAAATAATGTTTGTCTTGAACTTTACGCTTACGTATGACCAAGTAGTAGCTAGAGATGGGAAGTTGATTATACGTGTACAGCCAGTAACGTTGATAATGCATGTGTATCAACTGATTTATATCGTCATATTTCAGATTTTTAAGAGTCAAAAATGGAATGGTTCAGATCATTTCCAACTGACATTTATTTTAAAGTGTAACACTTGTAAAATTTGCAACGCCCGTTATCCTTGAAGTAACGGGGTAAACCTTCATGCCAATCAATGTTAAAAATAGTGATGTTCAGCATACACGGGCAACATGATTGATGATCAATCAATTTGCATTGGTTGAAAAGATTTCAATAATCTTGTGATCCAGCTGATTGTGATAATTATCCCAAAGTTAGAATCGAATTAACAAAAACGTGCAGGGAAAAGTCAGCAAAATTCAACAGTATGCAAAATACTCGATTTCGATCAGGAAATGACATCTATGAAATGTGGAAATTCGGAGAGGTTACAAATACAAGGGGAAACCTGCAAATGCCATTGATATACATTGTGGAGTGTTCATTTCTCTACTTTGTTTAATTTACACGACAAAGATGCAGATTAGAAAGCTGAAAGTGATGTAAATGCTCAACAAACATTACGGTTCGCAAAATCTTGTTAATGTTCTATATAAGTATCGTGAGCAATTGAAACTCAAATGCTGTGGAACAACAAATGAATAAAAAATGTAGCCGTATTACAAAAACGGCATTATAAAATTAGAAATCTCCGCTTATCATTGTGTTTCAATTTTTCGATTTCATAGTTACTCCTGTCTGACATATGGAGCTGAAATATTGGAAGGGTTCAATAAATATTTTGTAAAATCATTTTTGTGTTGGGTCAAATACATCTAGACATGCTGTCTTACGGCTATTTGCTAGCTTAGACTACCTGTGTTTGCTACTCATGTAAAGAAATGTATAAGTTGACTTAAATGGAAGATTATAAACTCACTTTCAGAGCTTATAAAATACTTTAAAGATAAGATGATAAAAGGGAAAATAACTTTTGCAAGTCAATTTCCTATATTACTGAAAAGTTGTGGTTTTCATTATTCCTGGTTTGCTCAGGAAATCGGAAGTTCTAATAATTTTTTTTTATTTATATCCAGGCTTGTTGAGGTTACGATGCAAAACGTGGCATACGAACGTACAAAATTAAAAATCACGAAAGATGTATCGATATTATACCAGAGATATATACGCAGTAGCCAGAATCAGATGTGCGGTTGAAAGTAAATTAGACATTGTAAGGGGGAAAATTTAAAAAAAGACAGGCTAGGCTGTGAAGATATTACAAGAAGAAGGTTGACGGCGAATATAATTATTTTGAGGGGTTGTGATTTTACGCCATTATTATGAAAACAATACCTATCTGTATATTGTGGGAATATCTCCTTTCTATTTATTCACTTAATGAAAACTCGGGAGAAATGTGTGATTCTTGGTCTCACGCAGTATGATCATCATGGTATTAATATTATATTATATTTTATCATACATGCTGTGTCTGTATTGCCATTCTTCTATTGTTCAGACAGTACTGATATGAGCCCATATTTCAACTAGTGAAAATACGAATTATATTTTCACTGTAACCGAACTACTTACAGCGACGCGTACGCGTGACCTTCGCTGTATGCATGACCTCCGGTTGATATATGTACATATAAAACTGCTGAGCGAATAAGACAAATGACAATCCGCAACATCATTATGATTATGGTCAAAATTATGTTGTTTGCAGTCACTTCATGGGCATTGCACTTAGGCACAAGTACAGTTGTACCAAAAACATAAACAAACGTATTGAAAATTTGTATAATTTGCCGACACCTGTCGGTCCCGTGGCGGTGCACGGTGCAGTGTTTTCGTGTCGTCTACGCTGCTGAAGATTACACCATGGATGTATGATTACACGTAATGATATCGGTTGACAGAGCATCATGATAGAATCGCTTTACGACAAGTTTCCTGATGATGAGCTTAAAGTATCTGGGCGGTGAATTACATCGTTTACAGTCGTAAATGAGCCACGAAAATCCAACCGCACTGAAAATACTCGCGACAGACAAGGTTTAAGGTGCACATGATATTTCCGATTTGTACCTGTAGCTGTCAGGGCACAGGTCATGGTCGTGTCTGGTAGCACCGATGCGGTGCGGGTTTCAGATACAATGTACCATCTAGGGAAAGTCAAACTTTCGCTTAGGTTGTTAAAGGAAGTTTAGTTCTATTTAGGCAAGCCAGGAACGAAAATTTACGAGCAGACGACGGAAATACCTTTGAAATGTTTTATTCGTACAGCAACAAAATCACGAACGAGACACTACAGCTTACAGTGTACTCACTTCATGTTTTCACTAATCCGCTTACTGAGATGGTAAATTCGGCATATTTGACGTCTGGGAACATGTATCTTCGAGATAAACTGACAGGTACGGGTATTATATCCACTGTATGTGCATTCTATGTCGCAGAGCTGCTCGCTCTCTGTGCTCTCAGCTGTTCATACTCGATAGAGTTTGAGCGTGGCGCGAGTATTTTGACCCGATTTTGGCGGCCTCATAACTTTCACGCAGGGATGAGATTATGTATCAAAACACGAAAACACACCCATTTTACAAACTCCCGCCTATGTTTTACATCCACCGTCATTTTAAACTAAAAATAAATCTTCTTCAAATTGTGAAAACCTGTGTCGACATCGTAATATCTAAATTGTTTGCTTTAAAAGTGCTCCATAAACCCTCCTTTGAAGCGGAATGGCCCAATAGCGGAATAATATCAAGAAGTGATACGGTTGTCATCACTCCTTAGCAACCAACTTTTTATAAGTACAGCCTGGAGGAAGCAAGGTCGATTTCAAGTTGATTTCGTCGCTAATTTCGGAGCGTCTGTAGGAAAACAGTCATAACCAAAGCATGCATGTATGATAAAGGGACGAAGTTAGGGCGATACCGCGTCGTATTCTCGTGATGTGTCCGTATTTTGACTCGTTGCTGCGCAACTCGTCAAAATACGGACACATCACTCGAATACGACGCGGTATCGTCCAAACGTCGTGTAATAACCCCTAAATATTATATTATATTATATTATATTATATTATATTATATTATATTATATTATATTATTTTGTAGAATTAAGAGATCTTGTGGTTTCTGTGTTCAAAACAGGAGGTGGTTTCTCGAAACAACCAGGATTGGTGGAACGGGATGCGGACACTATTGACCTCAGGTTACCGTATAACTACGAAGTGTTGATGGTTGGGTCTGACTACAAACTGTACCCTTCATTTTACGACGGATCTGAAGGATTGTCTTACGACCCCTTTGACGGCAATTACGAGCTTCTTGACGTGACTGTTAACCACAGGTACAAGATAATAACCGGAATTGGAACTGACAATTACATTTACGAAGTAGCAAGCATTAAAGACAATGTGGTGCGTTGGAGCGGTCCCTTCGACAGAACCTGTTGCGTTATCAGCATTGCACACTACCCACCTGCTTCATTTTTCGGTGTGGGTACGGACAACCGATTGAAGACGTTGGATAATCGTGAACACAGCAACCGTTCTGGATGGGTAACAATAGATTTTTCTCTGTATCTTGTGAAGGTGGAGGTTGACTCGGACGGAAGTCTTATCTTCGGCATAGATTCCGAGGACTGTCTAGTTCGAAAGGAATGGCACACCAGGAACAATAAATGGACCAAAATCAAGAAGGCGTCTGCTGAACTTAGTTTTGTCGACATTTATAGAGCGAAAGATGGCAGCATGGTTTTCATAGCGACAACAGGTGAATTCTATGGAATCGCCTTGTGTGGAATTGACGTTGCCCGATTTATGAATTCATCGTTACCGGAACGCGAAGGAGGTGAGAAAATACTGATTTCAAAATTATACCAATTTTGAAAAAGATTAGCACTATACAGTATATTCACTTTCGTACAATGTCTTCCAATTGTTCATTTTGTCAGTTATTCAACAGCGTTTTCTTGAATAACAGGTCTCGTGATCGCGCTGTGTTGGCCAGTTGGCATTTCACTTGCCATACAGACTCCTCTGCTACTCGTGATTGAGACCAGTAGTAGTAGTAGTAGTAGTAGTAGTAGTAAACTGAAAGGGAGAACCTGCGAAATACAATGAATTTACAAATATTTACAATATAAGTACAGAAAATTCAAAAACGGCGAGAGAACAAAAGACGAAATCCCGAAATCCCGATGATGAAAGATACTTGAGGTACAGCTACGTGGACAGATATCTATGATTAGCGAGGGTACAGTTTCGGTATATAGTTCAACACTACCTATTGGACAGAAAAGAAGTTAAATTGTTAAGTGTATGTATGACCCTCCATCAACACTTTTAACCATTCAGAAGATCCCGTAAGGAGTACGCAGGGTTAAAAGTCGACAATGAGCAGGAAACAAGGAACTGTCAGCATATATGTGCGCAGGAAAAAGACAGGAAAATGAAAGAAACAAAGGTTAAATTAATGACAAGGACTCCATTATCATTAACTCTACAGAGGGCGTCATTAGTCGTCCAAGTGTTCTTGAAAATGGCAAGTTGATTGTTAAGTTTGTATGTTAAAACTCTATTTGAATCCGCGATATAAGACGAGTTTTAAAAAATTTGTACAGGGTCAGTAGGGAGATTATTCATGTCTTTGATTTCTACGACAAAGGTAAATCGACATTTTCGCGAGAGCATTGATAAAGATAAACAAACGATTTGCTTGTTTCGAAATAAATTTTCCTGATTTGTGAGGCGGGTTTAAAATGAACCAGTGAATGGGAATGGAAATACTGTTATCATTCAGCAGAAGTTTTGATAATGTTTTCAAGGCAAAGATAAAGTAAGTCTTTATTATAATTACACTCGTAAAAAGTATGAAGGAGATCGTCGGGTTTTCCACTAAATAAGCAATTAGAGCTTGTACTGAACCCCGTTTTGAACAAAACTGTCTCAGTGGAAAATGCGCCATGTATGATCCGCCACAGATAATCACCTTCTTCCGATGATAACGGAGGACTATAACAGGCTTTAAAATTGGGAACAGTTAAATTTGAAAGATTAAGAATGGAGCGCCAGACAGTATCAGCAGTATTTGGGAGGCGTTCTTTTTGCAGAATATTTACCAAATATTTGTAAATGGCATCCTTTTCGATTTTGTACTAGAGAAAGTTAAGGTTGTTAGAATAATGCAATTCAAATGAATAATGAAAAGTTGTAACATCATTTGAAATTTCACCTCTAAGATAGGACTTAATAGTTTCTGTCCACTTTATAGAGATTGCTTTGATTCAAAACATAAACGAATAGGATGTCCTTCGGTTCCTGAATGTCAATTTTCTCCGTATGCCTCGGAGCTCCTAAAGGCTCCTCACTGCTCCTCACTGCCAAAATCCGCCGAATACGGTGCTACCTATTCTCTCTCTCTCTCTCTCTCTCTCTCTCTCTCTCTCTCTCTCTCTCTCTCTCTCTCTGAAACAATATCACAAACTTTGGCACAAGAAAATAGTTACTTGAAAGCAATATCTGTATCTGTAAGGTAGAATACGCCTCGGTGGTCAACATGCAAAATTCGGTACTAGAGTGCTAACTGATATCGAAGACGAATATTCAGACTCTCAAAATCTTACAATATTATCTTGGCCTACCACTTGCTTGGGATCATTTTGGAGCTTATGGAGTGAACAATTTTTTACTTACTTACTTACTTGGTTTTGTGAACATCAGGAACTTTATTCCCCACCCCTACAGAGATACGAGAGCGATGGCGGCAATTTTGAGTTTTAAATATCGGTAAACATTAATTTGGTTATTTGTCTCTCTGGTACCAACATTTGCACGATGACCACCGATTTTCATTTTGATTTTAAAGGACTTGGTCCAAATTTTGACCAAAATTTCATTTTCGTAGCGAACTTCCTTAGCAGATAATATTATTCCCTGTCCTTGAAAGTATGCATTATCAAGGGTTGTGATATTTAAAGATCTGTATATATGTTTTCAATTATATTGACCTATATCCTTGTTCTACGGAAAAACCTTGCGAAATGCTTGGCTGTATCGTTCGACACAGTCTGTAAGTGGTCTACATGTGCGTTAATATTACAACTTAACCTTACAAGTATTACGGACCTAGGTATTCATTAGGCAACAAGAGCATTGCATATTGGCATGCAGTTATCTGTCTAAAGCTATTTCAGTAAATTTGAATGTATTTAAAATAAATACTTTTAAGCTCACGTGTTTACACACATGAGCTAATGTCATTGCGATGTCTGTCTGTCGGTGTGTGTGTAAATCTGTCTGTCTGTCTGTCTCATTTGCTTATTAAATAAAGTTTTGTAATTAGTGATTTGACTCTGAGAGTACTGTGCGAAAGTTGATGAACCCTGCCACATATAATGATATAACAGACATCTGATTGTTCCGCGAAGCTGTAACTATTAATTACTTAATTAAGTTCTCTTGAACTACTGAAATCGATCTTCGCTGACAATATACGTGCTCGTTGTTTTTATTTGCATCTTTTGAACATGAATCTTTGTGGTAATCTGAACGGTTATACGGATTTACTTTCACGTGTTAATAAGATTTGTACAAAATATAATGTTTCTTTCTTTCGATACATCTTTGTTAAACATTATTCAAATTCTGTACTAAAAAGTATGAAGACTTTTCCTACATCGGATGGATTAACGGATAGTGTACGTCATCTGTTATTGACAAGAGGTGTAATAATAGGCACATTCTTACACTTGGCGCACGAGTTATTGGAACACTAAATTAGGTAATTACCCAGCAACTTGGCTGTGTACTTTGCTAATTGACTTGGCGTTTACCTAAACAAGAGTCTGTTTTATGGTCTTAAGACTGATAAGATATCCACCACACTCAGCAGGCAGCTCCTCCACTGAGTAAACTGATATGCCTGCACTGCAAAAAACATTTTTGACTGGCAGCTGCATGTAGTTGATGGGAAAGTTTTGAAGGGCCGGAATAAAATGTTGTAAAGTGTAAAACATGATTTGCCGCTGTCATTTTGTGTCCTGTTTTTGTATATATGCATGTTATTACCAGTTTTTTAATCACAATTACATACATTGAAGAAACACTGACTGTCAGAGCAACCATCCCATCATATGATAAAAATGGACTGTTCCATCAACGTCAGTGGTGGGCTCATGGAAGGTGGTAAATTTGACGAGTTTTGTAACTCTAGATTTACAAGGGATGCTGCAATGTTTCAATTCCAAATAACATACAGAGGCAAAACCTGTCAGGTTCAGGCCCAGGACACAAAATGAGTACAATAGATTGTGTTACATCATAATATTTATTCCCCCTTTTCACAATTTTCCCATGAACTAGATGCCAGTTGAAAATGGGTTGTTCCAGTGTAGGCATATCAGTTTACTCAGTGGGAGCTGCCTGCTGAGTTTGGTGAATATCTTATCAGTCTTCAGACAATAAAACACTCTTGTTTAGGTAAATGCCAGGTCAAATTGCAAAGTGCTCAGCTAAGTTGCTGGTTAATTACCTAATTTGGTGTCCGATAACTCGTGCCCTCGCTGTAACATGTTGCTGATGCCGTTTTAGCTTTGTTCTGCGTTTGTTTTGTTGTATTATATCTTGTTATTTTTGGTATATTATATATTTTTTCTCTTCTTTTTGAAGGCTAAATAAATAATAATTATAATTATTATAATTAATAATTAATATATAGAAATAATAACGCGAATAATAATAAGTTCAATTTCCGTGAAAATTTCACCATAAGGGTATTTTGGGTCGAAAAGACCAAATATGATATCGATTTCACTGCCCCATGTTTCCATGGTAACCATTTTAGGGGTTGAAAATTTCAGTTTTTCTAATATCCAATGAAAAGTTACTTTGATTGATATATAAATTATCTAGCGGGGGAGTTCGGGTCAGAGAACACAAAAACCAGACTTATTTTAATGTTTTGAGTTGCCATGGTAACTATTCTGGGATTGAAAATGTTAATTTTTCCCTAATTCCTATTAAAAACTATTGATTGATGTAAAAATTGATAATAAGGGTTTTTCTGGTTAGCACACCAAAAAAAACCACACTCATTTTAATGTGAGATTTTTCCATGGCAACCATTCAGGAGTAAAAATTACCAGTTTTTTAAAGATTCCATCTAAAATCCAGGAATCAACAGAATGTGTTATATCAAAGGAATATTTTGGGTTAGAAAGACCAAATATCCAATGTAAAAATCCAATAATCAACAGAAATATTATACCAAAGGGTTATTTCGGGTTAGAAAGACAAAATATGATATCCATTTTTACTGCCCTGTGTTTCCATAGTAACCTATTTGATTTTAAAATTTCAATTTTTTTCCTAAGTCCATTAAAAGTAATCCAAGTTACAATGCAAATGCTCTCCTAAGTGTATTTATAACAGCATGAACTCCATGTTCATTTTTGTTTTATGTTGCCATAGTAACCATTTCGGTAACCACAGTTTTTTTATTTAAAACCATAGCAATCGAGAGGGTCTACGTTAAAACGTAATTCACTATTTTTTATTCATTTTATGGATTTCTAAGTAACAACTTTTAACATTTCTTCAATAATAATAATAATAATTATAATTGTAATTTCTTTGCCTTTATTCTAGAAAAAATAATAAAGATAATGTATATTGGGGCCATTTTGGTCAAAATAATGTTTTCCGTTAATTTTAGTGTGTTAGAATTAATTTTACATAGACCAGAAATAATTTTTCAAGCACTTTTAATTATGTTTCATGCAGTAATCCCAAATAAGTATTATATAGTATATAACTAACTTATTATGCATTTATTGAATTAAGTTTATGCCTTCAAATTAATTTATGTGCTGAAATTAATTCTAATAGTATCCGACCTATAAACAACCCGTTTCACTCTCACAGTTGTATGCAAATTTTAAAAGTCGCCATGACAACATGACAACAATATGGCCTTTTCAGCACTGAGACATACTGTAGCAGGGCTAAAAATTGACCATGGCCCTTCTGTTGGGAGGAGGCATAATTTCCGTGTCATTGTGATTGATACATTATTATCAAAATGCAATGAGAATGCGTTTTTATTGGCCATCGTTTCCTGTGCCTGTCGTTCAAGTACGTCAGTTCAGATATGAAAACTTTGTTGCAAAGTTCCACTGCACGGCCGGTCGTCTCCAGAACAAAGTCATACTATGGCAAATTTCTATGCCCAGCTGGGTTTGACTGCATTTATCTAGCTCGTCCCAAAGTGACGGACGCATCTTTCAACCTTTCAGCTTGGTGAAAAACGCATTTATTGATTCGCGAAAGGCCTGTGGACTCGCTTATTTTTGCACCAGTGCTACATGGACATAGGAAAAAGTTGTTGAATACTCACTGTTTCAGTGAATCCGCCATAATGAGAGTTCTCAAATCAAAAAATGTTGCCGAGCTCGAATACAAATGTCTTCTCATTAAATTACGTCATTGTTATACAAGAGTTAGTATTCCAAGGTCTGTCACCCTGATTTTTTTAAAGTTTGGAGAAGGCCGGCATTTCCATCTGAATGATTGAACGACGTGAAACGCAAAATTCCATCGCATATTATCTGGCAATATGTACAGTAGAAATACTGTATACCGTCGCTCCAGGTACGTATAAGCTTATACTCCACAAAATGGCCACAGGCGGCGTGAACTTTCTGAAAGGATTTCCTAAACGTCCTACTTGTTACCTTAGGGACTCACATGTGATGTCCTGAAAAGTATTCTCTGCAGTAATTCCAGTTTCTGTCAACATGCAAAGCTCAACGACAAGATTATAGCACGAGACGTAGTGTACAGATTACACATTCACGCGCAGGCAAACTCAATTGCGCATGCTCATATTGGCAGACTACACTGGCAAACGAGTGCACATGCGTGAAGGTATATTTGCAGCAAGCACACTGGCATAGACTCTCCACAGTCGCTGTGCCTTGTTTTGTGCGCGCCCACGACTGACTGCCACGATGGGCCTGCATTCGAACACCTCTTTTTCAGAATTCCCACAGCTTCAATGAACTATTAGATTTCTATATAATACTTATAGCCCCTAAACTTGTAATAATAATAATAATAATAATATAATAATAAGGCAGTATTGCTGAAGGCAATGAGTACTTGGGCCGTGATATAGTAATTTTGAGGACAATACATACATGTATTCAAATATGGTCTCGAATTTCCTCCTGTCAATTAGGCATTTGATTAACTGGTTATTAAACGAAGCAATGGCATGGCAACGGCAAAATATGTCTAGCAACTTTTGTGGAGTTTGAGGCAGGGGTTCTTTATTTATAGTGGAAATTGTTTAAACTCCTTAAATATTGAAATTACAGCAAATTTCTTTTGTTCTCGATGGTAGATGTCTAATAAATATTAGTATGTGCACAAATAACATGGTGTTTGTTTAATTATATTACGGTGGAGATTTCAGAATCTGATCGTGACCACCCCCTCATAAAGTCTAATGGTGCGTCCCTAAGTGAATTGTTCTGGCATTGCGAAGCAAACTCAACATTACAGGATTTTATTAGAGCCAGTTAAAGGGCTTGAGAGGTAACTGCAAAATTTAACCAACCTCAAGTTACCATTTAATTTTCGCAGATATTCATTGCTATCTATAAATTTTGCTTATGGCAGAATAGGCGAAACAAAGAAAAGATTTTTGTTAATTCTGCCATTTTCAAAAGCTTGCCATACTATTTGAAAAAAGGGTACAAATGGAGTGGATTCCTGTCCCATCCTGAAGTAGGTTGCACCATGTTGTATTTGTAAAGATGGAAAGATTGCAAATGCACCATTTTTGGTGTTTATCATAATTGTATGGCAGTACTGTGGCCATATTTGGGAGGAGAACCGGTTGCCTTACAGAGATCTATCCATGTAGTTCAACTCAATGGATAATTATACTTAAATAAACATCACAGAGTCAGAACATTTCCATGAACTAACTTTAATATAATAATAAAATCAAAAAATATTCTCAAAAGTTGTGCAAAATTTGCATCAACTTAATGAGTGTTTGATATAACCTACTAATCTATGAACTGCTAGACAAACTTTTGAACTGTTATTCAAGTGTCAAACATAGCACCAGAAATCGAAGCACAATCTGGAAACCTTTTTGAATTTAACACAACTTGCGAGTTTTTTCCTGAGGTAACATTAAAAACACAACTGAATTAACTATATCATCAAACAACATGTGCACTTATTACACGTAACTCTCTTGACAATTGGGTTTGGAAAAAATACAAGACTTATCCACTAAACGAGTGGTAACCTACACATGTATGAAACTATTGAACACGTTTATCAAACATTCATTATCTATACAAGTTGAATAGTTGTTTGAATGGAAATTGTCAGTGAAACATGGTTAATTTGCCATTCTGTATGAACAATGAGAGGAAGTGAAAAACACAATATTATTGGCTTTTAAGGTTATTTTTATGACAATTAGCAAAATGTCACCACAACAGATTACACTGCATTTTTACAATTGGTAGACTTGCTTTGTTAAACACTGCAGGATTATCGATTAATATACTGTCAGGAAATGGCCGAGTTAGCACTAATTTGGTGTATCCAGACGCAGATTCTGAAGTGATTGCATGCATGCATGCAAGCTGTTGTAAAACGAGTCATTGACAATGATATAGTCCCCACTTGTAATAGGAGTATTAGTCTTGATGGCGCAGGGAAATGTGGTCATTAAGAAGTATCACTGAAGTGTAGATGTTGAGATCTATGGGCACATAGGTCTATGTTGTTGTTCCCAATTTGAAAGATCAGGCATGTCTAAGTTCTGGTTCTAAATCGGGAAAAAAGATCAGACCTCTAGCTGTATTGGCCAGCCAAGAAATACATATGTGCATAACAAATGAGGTACAAGATGAGACATCTTAGGGTCTAATATCTTATCAAAATTGAAGGGTATAGAACTTGTGGTTACTGAGTTATGCATATATATGTATAATCAAGGTCAAAGGTCATAAACACTGGACAAAATGCTTGATATGCGCTTAGCATATTTATGTATATTGACGTATATGGAACACAATACTAATTGCATATGCAGCGTATATTTTTGTATATGGAACATTCCAATATGTTGATATGCGTATCGTATTTCTATGAAGATCATGAGTATACATAATGCAGATCTTTGCACACTAAGTGTACACTGTAGTTTTGCATTTTATTAGCATATGTACTGTATACTTAATGTATTTGACACATGTACAGAATAAGTATATGTGTATATATTGTTGTATATCAAGCATTTTACCCAGTGCAAGGTCACGTTACATTTTGAAAAAA
This sequence comes from Ptychodera flava, assembly GCA_001465055.1. Lineage (NCBI taxonomy): Eukaryota > Metazoa > Hemichordata > Enteropneusta > Ptychoderidae > Ptychodera > Ptychodera flava. The sequence continues at coordinate 655,614 of LD345475.1, forward strand.
ACATTGTATTGCTAATTAATCCCAACATGCCAAAAATCAGACCTCTAGCTCTATTCACTTGCCCAGAATTAGATATGTGCATAATTAATGAGGTAAAGCGTGTGTTGTCATAAGGTCTCTAATCCTACTAAATATAAAGGACATAGCACTTGTGGTTACTTATTTATTGGCATAAACATATATTTAAGGTAAAAGGTCATCGAGGTCACATGATATTTTGTCAAAATATTTCTACCCTATAGTTATCCCTATATACCAAAAATCGGACATCCAGCACTATTGGCTTGCTCAGAATTAGATATGCACATAATTAATGAAGAACAATATGTGGCGTCATAAGGTGTCCCATCATACCAAATATGAAGGGTGTAGCACTTGTGGTTACTGAGTTGTGGACAAANNCATTGGGTCACGTGACGTTTTATCAAAATAATTGCATTGCTAAGTTATCCCTACATACCAAAAATCAGACCTCTAGCTCTGTAGGCTCGCTCAAAATTAGATATGCACATAATTAATGAGGTACAATATGTGTTGTCATAAGGTGTCCAATCTTACCAAATATGAAGGGTGTGGCACTTGTGGTTACTGAGTTGTGGACAAATATATATATTTGAGGTCAAAGGTCATTGAGGTCACGTGACGTTTTGTCAAAATAATTGCATTGCTAAGTTATTCCTATATACCAAAAATCAGACCTCTAGCTCTATTGGCTCGCTCAAAATTAGATATGCGCATAATTAATGAGGTACAATATGTGGTGTCATAAGGTGTCCCATCATACCATATGTGGTGTCATAAGTTGTCCAATCATACCAAATATGAAGGGTGTAGCACTTGTGGTTACTGAGTTGTGGACAAATATGTATATTTGAGGTCAAAGGTCATTGAGGTCACGTGACGTTTTGTCAAACAAATTATATTGTTAACTTATCCCTATATACCAAAAAACAGACTTCTAGCTCTATTGGCTCGCTTGAAATTAGATATGCGCATAATTAATGAGGTATAATATGTGGCGTCATAAGGTGTCCCATCATACCAAATATTAAAGGTTTAGCACTTGTGGTTGCTGAGTTATCGACAATATTGTGTATTTGAGGTCAAAGGTCACCAAGGTCACATGATATTTTGTCAAAATGTCTGAGATATCTGCATGAACCGATGGACTCACTGATGGACTCACGGACGGATATGACCCAATCTATAAGCCCCTTGGACTTTATCCGTGGGGACAAAAAACTGTGTCACTGCATCCTTTAGGCAATATGAATACGATGAGAAACTAAATTTTTATTTTTCTTGGCCTTATACATGGGAGTTTATGGAGAACTGCCTTATATATGGGAGTCTATGGAGGTGTAAACTAAACAGTCCTCTAACACGGCCAAATTTGATCGCATTGCATATTGTGAAACAAATCGACGTGCATCTGTATGGGGTTGGGTACTGTTCTTGTGCAAAAATTTGAAAGAAATTGACCAGGGCATGTCTGAGATATCAGCGTGAACGGACGGACGGACATGACCAAACCTATAACTCCCGCAGGTCTTCATCCATGGGCACTATGCCACTAAAACAACGCAACAGTTATTACAGCTACAACGGCGGTAGGTTCATATCCAGAGCCCCGTACGGTCTGCCGCCGTCGCTTGAAAACAATTTCATAAACCCGGCCATATGGGCAACTGTGTATGGGCAGCTGGATGCTTGACTTCCCGGAGAAGGCGAGCTGTCACGTTCAAGCTCAGGATTATTTGTCGATCAAATTTCAGTAAATTTACCTTACCTAGATGAAATCTTGTCTATAGGCTGAAATTTCGCCGAAGTTTGACAAAATTACATCGATTTTCAGGTTCATATCCGACATTTTTGAGTTTTGAGTGCAGAGAGAAATAAGTTTTGAGGCAACATGGCTGCGACCCCACGTTGACCCCAAGTGAAAATGTGTTCGCGATCAAATCTTCCTATATTTTTTTCAGAATTTTCGACAAAACCATTGCTTCTTACATCTTTTGTAAAATATAAAATATTAAAATAAAAATGCGATGTGCCATGTCTCCAGATTTCTAAAATATCGTTCGTTGACCGTTCGACGGAATACTCATTTCGCAAACTTGTGACGCAGTTGAAATTCAATACTGACCGCCAAATAATCTCAATGAGACAAGATCATTCTAGACATCCTCCAAATTATCCAACCATTCGCATTGGAGTTCAGCTCGCTTAGAGTATCATAACATTCTTCAGCATTCTTTTAGATCGACCCTAATCTCTCCCATTTAGGAAATAAATACACAAGCTACCTCAACAAAACTTCGTGCACCATCCAGGACCAAACGCACTGCAAATCTGTCTTGACGTCATCATCTACTTACATGGTAATCAGCATACCGTATTTTTAGCAAAGGAGACACAGAATACGTCGGAGTATTCAGTTTCAAAACGTATTACATTGTGTGATGTTGTCAAAAAAAAGGTAATGTTACTGCAGTGGTATAAATTACAGAACACAAAAGTTCAAACCAGTTTATTTTGGACTGGCTTTACCCAACATTTCATATTGTTTCTTATGCCAGATTCGACCACGTGCTTACTGGCGACCCCTTTACATGCAAATTTTGTGTCAAATGGTGTGTTCTCCTGGAAAAACAAACGTACGATTTCTAAATGAAGGAGGCGAAATTTGCCCTCAAGACTCGAAACCACCCCTTTATGGGGTGTACCTAGCTATTTTGAACGAGCTTCTCGAATCTGCAGCTCTATTTCGAAATGATGGTCTGGTTTTCTCAGCTCAAGGATAAGTGTTCTCCATCGCTGTGGGCATTACTATTCTCAAATGGAGGTACAGTTTCCAGTCGTAATGTTTTTCATTGTGTCCGGGATATAAAACCTTTCCTTTTCACACTTTCACTTTGATTAACACTAGTCCACATCTTGTCAGTGATTAAACATGTTTCAAGTTTAAATGTTAAATTCTGGTCTCGAGCCCTCCTGTTCGACCAAACTGAAATTACCCCTCCCACTTTGGCTCGTCCAGTGGGTGTAGCAAGGGTCGTGCCAACGCCTAGCAAACGGAGGGTGCATTAATTGTTGCATTTCGATGCACATTTTGATTATATTCAGAAGATTTTGTGGCAAAAACTCAGATAGAGAAGCATTAATATTCACATCTCACTTATTCAAGACTGGCTGAGAGCAGCACTTCCATTCAGTTAACATCATTACGCCATTTATTATGCCAAGAAAGATGAAGCCAAGACATTTTGCCCTCCCTGGTCTCAGCCAGAAATGGTTATACCTTACAGAGTTTTTTTCCCACGGAATGAAAACAAATGTACTTGGGCTGAGGCCCAAGTACAATAATAATAATAATAACTAATGAACCTGTAGTAAAACACGTGAGCACATTCAGTTCACATCTGATGTTTCTGAGTATGGCTTAAAGGGAGCATTCGTTTTTACAGGAAGGGGCGGTGGAGATCGGGGGGATTGACTTTTACGAACCGTTTTAGGGGTCACATTTTACAATCAATGATGTGAGGGGGTCAAAGGTTTGCATGGAGTTATGAAAAAAATTGACTTTAAAATTGCACTGAAAAGTGGCTTTCATTTACATTGTAGTCTATGAGGAAACTATGAATATGTTTTTAAATACAAAATTTGCAAAATTTGTGTATTTGTAGACTGATTAGACTAGAGTGGTTACAGTTGCATGTGTGAGCAAGAAGTTTGATTTTGGAATTTCACAGAAATGTTGATCGACTATACATTGCAGTCTATGAGGAAACTATGAATAATTTTTAGATACACAACTAGCTAGATGTCTGTATTTATAGATGCTTGATTATTGATATTCGTGTACTTGATTATACTAAGGCGATTACAAGTCCATGTGTGTGCAAGAAATTTGATTTTGGAATTTAACCCAAAATGTTAATTCTCAATACATTGTGTTATGTGAGGAAACTTTGAATATTTTTTTACAATACAAAACTGGCTGAATTTGTGCCTTTATAAAAGTTTAAAGTATAAAAGTGACGATTGATATGAATGTACGTGATGAGAAAATTATTTTTGAAAGAGTAGATCTGAAGAATATAAATGATGTTCGAATTTCACCTGAGTGATCATTTGTACAGTTCAAAAAGGATTCTTAAAGTTCAAAGGTCAAATGAGAAATCATAAGTCAATTAAGATTATTGAACCTGACTCTGACATGTGCATAAAAATTCGGGAGGGTCACGCTTTTTCTTGCAAACACTTTTGAAGGGCCCATTTTTTACTCCAGGGCCATAGGGTGCAAAAGGGTTAGTGAATCAAAATCTGATGATTTTTTTCCGGGGTCACATTTAAGAAATTTAATTTGGAGGGGTGGCTTTTACATTTCATTTGTTGCTTAAAAATTCCACAGACCGCCCCCCCCCCCCACTCGCCTACGTAAAAACTAATTCTCCCAAATTATTGGTAAGAGTTTCATTGTTTCAGTCTCTTTAATAACGACATTTGGAGGCCTCGTTTTCGTTTAAATGCAATGCCAAATGATAGTGATGTCATTTTAAATTTGAACAGAGCGTTCAAAATGATACATTGCAAAGGTGGCGTTCGTCATCACGAAACTTTACGATACCAGCCATCTTGATTCTGTAAGTCGTTTGAGAATTCATAGGAGAACAGGTATTAGACATTTAAATACCTAAACAAGCTAGTTCCTCGTGTTTTTTCCGGCACAAATTAATGCTACATAATGGCTTTAAATTTCAATGCAAGTCATATAGGATAACCAATATCCCATCGTTCTTCTGGGGACTTTGAAGAATTTTCTGTCAGTTTTTTAAGCAAAGAGTGAAACGGGTGGTAGCTCAACCGGGTGACTTATATGAGTGTAAAGTATTTAAATCTCCAAATTTTGTATAATATTCGCATATAACTTAAGCTGTATTAAATACCGGACATATTTTATAAATTTTCAGCAGATGTCATTTTACCGGTGTTCACGAAACGGTTCATTTTCATTTAAAATCCTGATACGTGTGTCAGTGGACCTGCGCTGACACATATCTTTCAAGATATATTTCAGAAAAGAACAAAAAGTAAAGCATCGGCTTTACGATTTCTCAAAATGGAGTAGTTGGTCGCCCTTCAGTAGCAAACTCTTCCTTTTACTTCCAATGACTGCGATGTTTCTTTTTCCTTGATACATATATCGACATAGCAAAGATGTAGATTATGTTCCTAACCCTAACCCTAACTGCCTGAAATGCAAACACATATTCTAACTATATTGATAAAATTACTTTCCTTTGTCGTTTATTTCGACAAAAGAGTGTTATTTCGAGTGATTCTGACCATTATATTTACGGCGACAGATGCGACATAGGGATGCCGGGAGAAACTTGCGATATAGGTTTGTGGTCAACTCATACCATTGTTCAATAACATTAAATTTTCGATCGGATTCGAACTCACAATATACGGCACCCAGTCACCTGACGAAGACATAAAAGTCAAAACCGCTCGGCCAAATCAAAATTCGACCCTCCTGAAGAACAAGCAACAGTTTTCAAACAGATAGATTACACATGTGTCTGAGTATATTTCTGCACACTACAACTGATACGCACACAACAGGTAAAATGAATTAACTTGACGACCGAACGTTTTCAAAATGCTTTTAATGTCCGACACTGAAAATGTTCCTCTTGTTTCAAAATGACTTACGATTATTATGGTAGACGTATGTACCGGCCACGGTGATTAGTGTTTGTGGTCCCATAAGATACACTTACTGCTCACCGATTGTATGGACCATTTGTCTTATGTCTCATTATTATGAAATGCTCACCACAGGACACTGTGATTGGTTGCCCGGTGTTCTTTTGTTTAATAGGTTCATTCTGTACTATGCAGTGAACATTACTTTAGGCAGCTAATCACAGTGTCGTAAAGTGAACAATACACAGTGATGAGAGCTAAGAGAAAGGCTGACATTATCGGATCATAAACACCAATCACTATGGTCGGAACATATGTGTCGGACCTTAGTTAGGATGCGTTGGTTTATCGACGTGTCTTTATACGTACAAACGAGCTGTATTTCTTGCGATATAGACGATTAATACAATTCAAATTACTTTTTAAACTTTCTGAAAAGTTTTATTAAAGTTACTTTTTAGAGAATGTTGACACCGGCATTGTCTGGCATTGAAACGGGGAAAGGGAGTTCTCGGACAACACCTTTAGCACTACGTCAATAAAGTAATTTTCTTTCAGCCCTTGGTCCCAGTCCTTCTTCGAGGAACAACTCCGGTGTGATCCGTGATGATGACCTTGAAGACACTTCTCCGATCTACAAACACGATAGATTAGCGGGTAATATACCTCAGCCACTAATAATTACTTACCGGGTTGCTTTAGTCTGTGTGCGTCATCTTTTCTCGTGCATGATACAATCCCGGTTTTTCTACGTGGGTATCGGCAAACGTACAAAAAATTGTAAAATTAAAAAAACTTGCAATACCAGGTGTAAATTTTGGTATTTACGAACAGAAGGGTCAACATTCAGAGTGATAGATGACTCATCGATTGTAAGTTCACATTATGAAATTGAGCAACATTTGAACCAAGCCATGTGGCCTGCTGGGATGGATTTTGATAAGTACATGGGTGACTTTATGCACATCAGTGGGTTCTTTGGCTTGACCAGTATTTGTAGGGTTTCGCAAACATTTGACCGAAATGTGCACATACATCAGTTTGTTCTCAAAGAGATGGCCCTTAAGCGAAATAAATAGTTCGCAGCGACGTACACGAGTACCAACTAGCAGTCGAAGAAGTTTCGTGCTTTAATGATCTCTGTTTTTATTCCCCTTTTTGCGACAGCACGAAAGACGCCATGGGTGAGCATAGGTGTCGTAGTAACACTTCCAGTGGTGGCTATGTGGTATTTTATTACTTTGTACAAGAAACGTCGTTCTCGGCTTACCACTCAAGGTGATGTAGAAGACCAATCGACCTTAGCAGTTCCAACTTCTCCCAGTGAAAATAATGCGGTGAGACTGGAAACAAAGGAACCAGCATCCTGAAGGCTGTTGACTTCAGTAACCCACTGCATTGTATTACAGTTTAAAAGGTATCACGACGGTTACCCCCTGAACAAGCAACAACCAGCTGGGATAATCCTAAGCATGTGTACGAGAGATATGTGTTGGGTGGAGGTGACAGTCCTCTAATATAGCGCGCCAAATGTTTAAATATTTATCGTTAGTGTATAACCTGTCAATTGTTGTCACAAAATGAAATTTAGTTTTCAGACCAACAATATGTAGTCGAATTTTGTCAAGGTAGATTTTCATCAAAATTAGCATTTTGAATAAAGAATTGCGTGAGTATTACGTAATACAAAATTGTATATCGATAGAAAGTGATCGGCGTAAAATTAAAGTGTCACTTTTTCTCAATCGAAATAAAGCTTTGATGGAATTAAGAAAAGGAAAGAATTAAAATAATGAAAACAAAGTGGAGAAAAGGACAAGAAATGGTATGAATTATTCCTTTGAAAACGAATTTGAAGATATACACCGGTACATGTGTAAAGACCACTCAAAACACAGAAAACAGTCTGCAAATTTATGTACTGTGACAGAACTGCATGGCTTTGGATAGCACTCTGTGGCGTACCTAAGGTATTTCCCGAGGGATAAGGTGTACTCTGCCGCCAGTACTTTTCCGAGCGAAGCTGTGCTGTTATTATTTCATATGTTCCCCAATTTTGTCGATCGCCGTCGTTAAAAACCGCTAATAGCGACACGGCCTGATTTCATATAGATTCTATGTAGTGCGCATTCTTTCATCACAAAGGTGATGAAAGAATTTGTATGCTTTGTAAGGGGAAAATTGAAGCCGAATTTCATTTCTGTATTCAGTCTATTATATCAAGAGTTAGAGCTAAAAATATTTCCAGATACCTATGCAGCACTATCCTGTAATAAATTCATTTCTCTTATGCTGTCCAAGAGTAAACTTGTTTTGCGCAAGCTCGCTAAATTTGTCTTTTTTCGCTATGAAAAAGGGCTCTGAAATATTTGTTGATCTTGTTACACAATGTTTGTTTATGTAAATACAGCTTCTCTGCTATTTGGAAGTTCTGATCTTGCGTCCTTCTCATTGTACTTTGTAATTAGTCATGGAATACTTTGAGGCCGGTGGCCTATGGTATCTGAATAAACTTACTTACTTACCTTCTTACCTACTAACTTACTCACTTACTTACTTACTTATAAACAAAATCTTGTGAAAATGGGCTAAACTCCTCTGCTCTCACACATTCCGATTTACAGAGGGGCTCTTTCGCAGTATTTGTGAGGCGGGAGTGACTGAGGCATCATCCAACATCAAACCATCACTGTAATGATGCACATTCAGAGCTAGAACAACTAGGGAAAGGTACAAAAATTCATTTAACGCATCCATTGCTATGTAAAACTATCTTCCTTGTCGATTGTTACTGTATTGGGGTCAGGGTGTATGTATATTTCATGTACAAAAATTAAAATGTGGCGTATTAAAAACTATTCCAAAACACTCCATCCAGGAATTCTATAAATTTGTGAAGAGCTCCTGTTGACAATAAAATGCAATAATGATCGGCCTTACTATATTACCTGACGAGGGCTGTAAGTTTTTGTGTTAGTCGTAATATTCCCAATAAAGGATTGATTTAGGCAAATGTCTGAAGAGACGTTATTTTAAGATTTGTTAATACTACATTTGAATGAAATCAGTAGATTTGAATGAATTAGCTACAAATTACTGTAACGCTGCCTTTAAATGATTTATATTAACAACTGCTGAATCAGCAATTAAAATATCATAAGCCATTTTACCAGGATATACATATCACGTGTGTATCAGGTGGTACGCAATGTGAGTCATTCCTTTCTTAATCACATGAACTGGCAGAATCGCCACCTGTGTGACGTAGAACAGGACGGATAAGAAATCCGAATTACCCCTGTTGTACGTCATCGCGACGTGACATAGACCGATTTGTCGTGATCGATGCCGTGCTATAGCTCTCATGATATGTTTACAAAAGGGTGAGAAGGCATGTCCAACGAAATTTCGAGTCGCTTAAACTATAGTTTATCCCGAGAATCGAATGGGGATACCGTCGATCGTTTATTTTAATGGCTTAGTAACGTCGCGGCGTCAGTCGAGTCGTAAGGCTCAATGTGGACGTCGTACCTGGCGATCCCGGTTGGCGATAAACCCGAAACTTACACCTCAACGTATGTTCAACTGAATAAATGAGTACAGTATAATCTTCGGGAAAGCGACATAGGAGGCACAAGCATAAAATCATTCGACTAACAACCATAAATTTCCTTCATTACACAAAAACTTCAGTAAATTCTCGCTCGGATCAAACCCATAGAGGCGTATCGCGTAAGGCTATAGCGAAGAGCTAAATTTATTGTAGCCAGTCGTCTAGCCGAGAGGCAACAGACAGAACCGCTCGGCCAAATCCCCACTTTCAAAAAGTAAGTATGACGCTGACTATATACGGTTGTTTAAAATATTCTGTTTCGATACTTGTCACAGTGTTACCCTTCCTGCATTCACTAGATGTTCATTTTTACAACAAACTGGTGGAGGCTTGACTTCAAACCTCATCATGTCAATTGTTGGTCATTTAATGTGGAAAGAGATAATTCAAATATCACAGATAGCAAAATGGAGACATATATAAGATTTTGTCTCTGGATCACGAAAAACAACAACAGATGTGTCTGCCTGAAATAGAAAGATACATATATTTGCCGTTGGTTGTGTAACGGTGATACCCATTCAGTGGACCATGTGACGCCATAGAAATAATTAAAAACCATATGTTCAATATTTGTACTGGCAGTCTGACCTGCTGGAGGAAGCTGAGCGCAGATCAGCAACAGGAATCACGAATAATCACAGTGTTTGAGGTATGTATGCATAGTCCTCTTTTCCTCTATTTAAATTACACAACCATGTTGATATATGCGATTGTAAAACAGAGAAACTCTGAGTGGCTCATTATCTGAAACCTTTGTTTTCGTCAGTTGTGTTCAACGAAACAATCATAATTTACCCATTCTTCTCTCTAAAATGCGTTGCAATGTATTGTAATAGCCTTGCAAGAACTTCTGTCACACATTGTGTAAAGTTGTGAAACGTTCTCACTATGTATATGCATGGGTGATAGAGAGTGCTAAAATACGGCTAGTTTTCAATCGGGTTCGAACCCACAACATAAAAGAGTATAACACTGTTTTTCACGTATGACATTCTTCAAACTAATACTATCACTTTTGTTACTTTTAAATGGTGATATTGGTGTTTAAAGATGTCTTAATAAGTTGGCCCTCTCGATTTTCTGCTTCAGACATTCTTAATTATATGGCAGGTGAATTTGATCACAGGAGCGTTCGCACAATCTGTTGTTGCATCCAAGTCTCAAATTTGCACATCACTTACTATCGAATATCTCCCGAGACAAATTACGTTCCATCATAATTTATTCCAGTCATTGCAAAGGACAATTATCAAATTTGAAGCGCTCGCCACTGCCATATATTGCAGGCTAACTACAGCATTGTGTGATTCCGGTTACTTGTTTGAAAACACAGACAGTGGAACCGGACAGAAATTACAGGGGTAGGGCCGGTGTTTTTCAAAATGATGCTGCGCTAAAATAGTCACTCTTCAAAAGTATTTGCCCAAAAAAGTAACGACCCTCACCAATTCGCATTCGCAAAAAAGTAACCCTACCCCCGCAGTATGTAACAGTCTGTATCAATAATATCATAGCTGACGTATAATTTCTCATTTGACATTGAACTTTTAAAGAATACTTAAACTCTACAAACAATCACTTTTATGCAAGATTTCAAGTACTTCAATGAAAACCTGACCACAAATCACAATAAATAATTTTGTAAACTACAATTTGCTATTCAAAATCAAAAGGGATAAAAGCTTTAAAACCCCGCTATATCTTGAAATGTGTTGACCTCAAAATACCTTCCTATTCTCGCCTGATTTTCTGTGAATTCTACCCTCTAAGGGTATGGGCTTTTACTTCATATGGAAATCATTTTGATTTCCCGTCATTTTTAAAAACTTGGTAATATTACAAAGGAAACAGAACATACAATATCACAGTTGAAAACATTCACCTCTATGCATTACATTCAACTACTCTGTGCAGTTTAAGTGAAGACTTCAGTGCAGATATGCACCGTAACGACGGTTTTTGTTTTTCCACACGGGGCTGTGATTTAATGTTTGGGCAAACATTTAATCGCAATGTAATCTTTATCTTGTTCAAAATCGCATATATACAGTTCCAGCGAGTAGTTAATAATACGTTTATACCTGAACCCAACTTACTACATTCTCACAAACTTATTTTAGCGTAAAGGTAAATGATAAAAATAATGATAAAAGATATAACAAATGGGGCTTCAATGTGACCGTCATTTATACATGTGGTTTGCCTTGTAATTATTGTTTGTCAAGAAACTTATTACAGCCTAAAAGTCAATTTTAACAACATTAACATATAAATTCATGTATGTAGGAAGTTTGTTACTGGGAAAACATCCTGTAGTTACCCAAAGACTACCATGAGAACTGAATTAATATTTTTGGATGAAATTCCAATATTACATTTGTTGTTCACATCTGCTCTTTCAAACATCCTATACTCAACACAAACATTTATATCTGATTCAACTTTCAAACATTTATAAAAGCACAGATTTAGCTAGTTTTGTGTTGTATTGTAAACAATATTCTTAGACTCCAATGTAAAGTGAATCAACATTTCGATGAATTTCCAAAAACATTTTTGCACACATGCAATTGTAGCCACCTTAGTCTAATCATGAACATTAAAACGAATTATAAAACGTTTATAAACGCTCGTATTAAGCTAGTTTTCTATGGAAAAAAATAATCATAATTTCCTCATAGACTCCCATATACAGTGAATCAACATTCCGGTGAAATTCCGAAGTCAAATTTCTTGCAAGCGCATGCAATTGTAACCACCCAAGTCTAATAAGTATATCAAAGTGAATTATGAAACGCCTATAAATGAACAGATTAAGCTAGTTTTCTATCGGAAAAAATATTTATAGTTTCCTTATAGACTCCCAGGTATAGTGAAGCAACATTTAAGTGAAATTCCAAAAACAAACTTCTTACACTCACATGGAATTGTAATCACCCAAGTCTAATCAAGTACATTGAAATTAATGATCAAATGTCTATAAATACGCAGATTTAGATAATTTTGTATAGTAAAAACATTATTTATCGTTCCCTCATAGACTTCCATGAAAAGTGAATGAGCATTTTTAATGAATCCATAAATCAAATTTCGTGAACACACATGTACTTTTTACCTCCCACTTTAAACAAAGCACATTTACATAAACATATTAATTTACGGATATATCTAAGTAATATTAGTAAAAACTGTCTACAGTTTGCCCAATCGATTCCAATGTATTATGATTTGATGTTTTGGGTGAAGCACTTTTTCGGCCACATTTACCCTTCTTACAGTTGTGACAGTTGCGCAACAAGTGATGACCCTCCTCAAAAGGCATGCATTAAATTTCATGACCCTTCAAAGATATCTACATGCCTTGTGATATAAGTCGGACAATCAACGTAACCGCACCATTCAAAATTTAAACGCATATCAATACACATATACACATACTTAAACACACGTGTTTAATTAGTAAACACGAATGTCTAACCTATAAATGCGTCACACGTCGCTTGGTTTCACAATTATAACTTGAATAATTGTGAATGGTTTCATACGTCGTTACCAAGCTTTTTATAGTTTTTTAACAGAAAAGATTAGGAGGGTGACAGAATATGACCTTTTGTTACCTGTCGATGCTTTTCAGGATGGTTGGTCTATCTAAGTGTGGCGTTTTGTTTTCGGCAGTAATTTTTATACTGTTATACAACTTGGACAAGAATCTTTGTAATGGCCTTGAATCGCCACACGGAATGGACAAAGGTAAGTGCGCGGCGGATAGATTATAGTCCGTGGGCTGGAGGGGCCCACCGTGCACCCCCCCCCCATAAACCTACTACATGGGTATTTTTTTGTTCTTTGGGATCTGCTGAACTAGAAAAAAGATGTTAACATTGGATATTTTGGGATGCACTACCTGTCTGCACTGGTTTTTGATTTGTATATACCGCAAAAAATGGCGAAAAATGGGTAGCGGTAAGGGGTACTATATCCTCCCATAAATTGAGTAAACTAGCATGAAATAGCACAAACCTTACATTTTTGGAAAGCTCAGATACTGCTCTTTCTGAGGAATACCAACTTTAGCAAAATTAATTTGTGTACATAGAATAGGACGACTTTAAAAGGAATTTTTTTGACAATTTTGAAATTTTTACCCAAAATACCATGTAACAATTGTGATCTACTTTTTATTAAGCAAAATTTTCACAACTTTAAGTGTTTAAATTATTAATTCCGACATATTAAACAAGGAAAAAAGTGTTAACATCAGATATTTCACTATACACTACTTCTCTGGCGTCAATTTTGAATTGCGTGTATCTGTATGGGGTGTGCAAAAGCTAGGGGTAGGGGTACAA
>LD345476.1:13019-32916 GCA_001465055.1 Ptychodera flava
GCTCCCTAACGGATGAATTCAAAGCTGTAAGCGTGGGAATCAGATCGCATGAACCCAAGGGAGCATCAGCACAAACAGGCCAGAGGAAGGTCAAGAGCTGGTATCGTCGTCTTTATTCAGAAGACTTGCACGCTTCAATTCACCGACTGTATTAAAATGCAAGGCTTAGCCAGCAAAACTGTTTGCCTTATGACCCCTGACAAAATTACAGGGGTGGAGACCCAGCATTTTTCAAATAGCGTTGCACAAAAACAGAAACCCTTCAAAAGTGTGCTCGAAAATAATGTCCTTCCCCAATTTTCATGTTCAATAAACGGTTTCCCTCCCCGTGGGTGTCTCAGCCCATATCAATAATATCTTTTTGAAACTATTTCTCATTTGACCTTTTACCTTCGAAGAATACGTTTTCCTGCATTTATGAATGACCACTTTTATGTACGGTTTCAATTAATTCGATGAAAAATAGACCAAACCATTGCCATTGAGACAAGTGTTAAGAAAATGGATTCCATATTTACAATTACAAACATCAAATACCTCTATGCTGTAAGTTTGATTAAAATTAAAGTTCTAATTATCATGAATACAGCATAAAGGTAATTTTGATGGCGTAAACTGGTTGCCACGGAAACCTACGTTCCCAAATGGATGCCTTATTTGCAGTCAGAAACATAAAATACCTTTTATGATGCAATTTTGACAAACATGCAAGTTCCCTCATGATTTTAAGAAAATTGCAATTTTGGTTGCCACTGCAACATTTGCCCAGAAAACGGATGGCCATGTTGACAGCAGCGGCCCAAAATTACCCTTTACTGTAAGTTTCATGAAAATCTGACCTGTTATTATTCGCTTTATTATTTCCATATAACAGTTTTATAAATTATTAATTATTACTAGAAGTAAAGACGGAACATTTTGTAAATTGTTGGCCTTGAAACTGCTGTCATTTGAACCATATCGGCCACATCTTGCTTTCTTATTGTTGTGCAAAAACCGGTCACCTTCCTGCAATTAAAGGCATGCGTGAAATTCCATGATCCTACAAAACAAAACAAGGGCCCTCCCCTCCTGTAATTTCTTGGCTGGTGGGCGAATATTTTTGTCACGTTTGCGTGCAAGGTATGCAAGTGCTTTATCCCTAGCAGATGAACAATTTCATCTTACAGTCGGGCTTCGAGCACAAAAAAAAACATTCTTTCCTCGTTCTATAATCGGTTCACGCGAGAATCAAGGACCAATGGCCCACTTTTAATTTGCTACAATTTGCTAGAATATAGACTGCGTATTTCATGTTGGCTGAATCGATCTGAAGTTAATCGTACAATGTACAGCCAATAAAATTCGATCATCACCAGTACTATGCGTTAATGTAATCTGCAAACAAAGGGAATAATTCAACTTGGGTGTAGACTATGGTGACGTCACTGTAGTTTTGACTCTATTTGGAACTACAACCGCGAAGGAATACACTATTAGATGGGGGGGTTTAAGCAGATTAAGGAAATATAACTACATGTTCGTATTCATAAATTTAAATCACTTTAGGAGCAAGGATAACTTGAACGCTTATCCCTTTAGTACTATCTTTTCCAGTCACGTTGATATTATCGCAAAAGCTGTAGGCGGTCAAATATTTTTGATTGGTAACAATAGGCCAAACCCGGAATTCGAAACGACCACGGTACAAACAAAGCCATGTGCGCAAACGCGCACAGACGTACGTGTATTTCCATACGCGTTTACTAATAGTACACATGTGGGTTTGTTTGTACCGGCATCATGTGATTATTTGGACGTACTGAGTCTGTAGAACGCATCGCGTCCTTTTTATTCCGGAGTAGAACAATTGCTATGGATTCTCCCCCAGTTTTTAATCAACGAAAGATCGTCAATCTCCAGATTACGTTTGCATGTGTCGGT
The DNA here is from genome assembly GCA_001465055.1 of Ptychodera flava. Taxonomy (NCBI): domain Eukaryota; kingdom Metazoa; phylum Hemichordata; class Enteropneusta; family Ptychoderidae; genus Ptychodera; species Ptychodera flava. The sequence goes on from LD345476.1 coordinate 14,943, forward strand.
GCCTGGCAGTATTTAATTAATAGAGCCTGCGCAAGGTTCGGAACCGGAAATGCGGAACTAAAGGTGTGTGGCACATATTAGAGGAAGGTTCGCTTGTTGACGTTCATTTGACCCCCTCCTCCAATAGAACAGTTTGGTATCACAGTTGAATTTCCCCAGAGACATGACATTGAAGACATATTGATACTGGCGAGAACCCTCTGTAAAGTCCAGTCGTCTCAGGCAATATTATGGCATGTCAAGCGCGGTTTGGCGGTCATCGGACACTCGGCTAGGATGGATCCATGAGGCCTCGAGGTAGGTTGGGGACAATGCAGCGGCTGTTGATTTCTTGTACATTGTTGGTATGGGACAATCAAACTCGATCTTTGTCATTAGGCTAGTTTCATTTAGTAAATGTGAGAAAGTCAATGTCTTCGGACATCTTTTCCGCCATTTTCTATAATTGAAGGTGCAATGTCTTGGTCAGAACTTTGAAAAATACAGCGGCAGTGACATCGGCAGCGTTTGCAATCAGTATAAGGTAAATTTTGTCACTTTTTTTATCAGCATACAGATGGCTTTTTAGGTGTGATGTTTGTGACGAAACGTTAGGCTTAGATCAGCGTTTCGCTCTTTATTGATTAACAATGACTTGGTACTCGGTTGTAAAAACTTGAAGGTTTCGAAATCTGCTGATCAACCTGCGAAAAAAATGCTTGTGGTATAGGTGGTACCAAGATAACAGGTGTATTTTTGACCTGCTGTTGAAATTTTATCTGACTCTACCGCCTATGGCTTTCGAGACCACTTCTGCGTCTATCATTTTCCCATTTGTGAATATTTCAGTTACCTTGCAAAGATGCGACAAAGACATTCAAGGGGCTGTGGTGATTATATAATGATGTTGAAAGCATAAACAGTCGGTAGAGACACTGTCGTGTGGGGAAACTGCAGCTGTTAACCTGAATTTATAGTATACGAACATGCTTGGAAAACGATCTGTCCACGAGTGGGAACTGAAATTTAAAACAGCAACGATGAGTGTGGAATACCGCTACAAAAGTACCCCTCAACCATTGTTTTCGTTACAAAAATATCTTCAGACAAAAACGTCGTATCGATGACATTTGCGATTGTTTTGTTTTTAGGTTGCAATTTCCATGACGGATAACCTACGATTTCAGGTTTGCAACACAATAATTGACCAGAAAATTATCACATATATACAGAATATATTCCGAGAAGCCTTTTATAGGATAGTTTGACAGTACAACCGAAATAACAAAATCTGATTTTTTTGTTCAAGAGATGCCAAAGTTGTGACTATCTGCATACCAATGTATAAGCTTTAGTACGTGTTTGTCAGGACCATACTGTTAAAGAACACCATTAATGAAAACAATATTTTACGTTTTCCTGTGCAAAACCTGGCCAGGTTTAGCGACCGCTTGTCAAAAGAGTACCTTTAGCGAGGAGCACAGTCAGTTTGATACTATCACGAACTGACGTCGTTGCCTCCCCTGTAACCACACGGTCGCACCTTTTATTTGTATTCAAACACATCTTTGAACTAACCGCTTTTGTGAAAGTATAAGAATTTAAAAGCGATACCGATGCATTTAACGCGCAAGTGCATGATTGCTGCTGATAAGTTACTATACAAACGAATGTTCATCAAACGTGCGTGAATGACTCACAGGCACTTATATTTGCTAAAATAAATCTCACCCTGGAGACCTTCTGACACGAGTATGACCGGCGGGACTGTTCTATAGAATAAATTTTCAAAGCCGAAAGGTTTTATACGTAATGCAAATACATGACTAACATCAGGCAAGCATTGACTGTTCAAAATTTCCTCTCCGTTCAACGAGTGATAGCTTGCATATTTTTCCACGTACTTGTGCGCCATATATCATATTATAACACGCCACATGCTCATTCTGTGTCGCGATTCGCCGGAATACGTCACGTGACGAGAAAATAGATACGTCTAGTCCCCACCGGATCGAAAAAAGTGACGTCAGAGGGTATTTTTTGAAAAGCTATTTCCCTAGGGAAATAGTTCTGACCAAATTTGGAAAAGTGCCTGGTCACATGACCGTTAGGGGCAGAGTGTCGTCTGCAGCTTTGCAACAATGGCGGATGACTCGAACGTGATGTGCGTCCGGGATAGGTGACGACACATTCTCTAAAACAAATTTTCCAACATTGTCCAACATTCCAACAGCGTAGGAACTTGAACAGCTCATCGACGGAAAAGATTAAAGTGCAACTGAGGATGTCCCTAGGTATGCTTAGAATATATTTTGAAAGAAAGTGGTACCACGTACAATTGAAACCGCTGTCACGGTGGAAACGTCGCCCAGTAAACTTGTCACAATGGATTGTTGCGGTGCAAAATATCAAAATACATTATAAACTACATCACAATACAACATGAGCATGTGGTGTGTTATAAAACACCTATAGCCTGGTCTTTATTCGGGCTATAGCGCTCGTCTATTACCCCTCGTGGCCGTGTGTTACCAGAAACACATCGCTATACCCCTCGGCCTACGGCCTCGGGGAATAGCGATGTGTTTCTGGTAACACACGGCCCCTCGGGGTAATAGACGGGCGCTATAGCCCTCATGACCAGGCAATAGGTGTTTACTATTGGTGCTGAGAGTGTTCTCTGTGTCTGTTTCAGAAAGGATAGGACCTTTATCAGCACCAATATAAAATCGTCGTCAAATGTTTAAAATGTAACTTCTTCAGCGGCCTTCAAACTTTGCCACTTTTCGTTAACAGACACTGACAATTGGCCTCGACTGTATATGTATACAGGGTGGATAAATACATCTCCCACTGGCCCTTTTGTTTTGGATGTTGTTTCCTGTAAATCATTCTATCACACACGCTTATTGCCTTTCCCAAACACTGCAATAGGATTCGCCAAATTAGCTATCCCAGTCATTTCGATTCACCCACGATAAATGTTTGTACTACATGAAGTTTGTTTTCTGAAGAACTTGCAATCCAGAGTTGATTCACGAGCTACAAGAAACCATGGCAAGTTTCAAATATACCGAAAAACACATATCTTTAGGCTCTCGATGAATGCAACCGGTATGCGAAGGGTGAACGACAACAGGACAATGACGTCTTTTATGCGTGAGCGGAAGTTTCCACACTGGATGTGAAACCAGCAGGGGAAGTGGACTGCTTTTAGTGAGCGGTCAGTGGTGTGTGATGAACTCAATGACAACAGACCATACAGAGATGTCTCAATTAATTAATGTATTTATTTATTTATTATGAAGTAATGGAGTAATGTATGTATGTATGTATGTATGTATGTATGTATGTATGTATGTATGTATGTATGTATGTATGTATGTATGTATGTATGTATGTATGTATGAATGTATGTATGTTAGTATGTATGTATGTATGTCTGGCGGTCAGTGGTGTGTGATGAACTCAATGACAACAGACCATACAGAGATGTTTTATTTATTTATTATGAAGTAATGAAGTAATGTATGTATGTATGTATGTATGTATGTATGTATGTATGTATGTATGTATGTATGTATGTATGTATGAGGTGCAATTAGACCTGATAGTTGATGCAAATAAGTCTGACACTAGGCCTACACAAATGTTAAGCTTTTATTTATAGTAGATTCTTGTTGAATCATTACTTAAAGCCGCACTTTTCAATCCCAGGTTCTCGCATTAGTGGAGTTCTCCTCCCAGTCAAACGCTTGGCCAGTACGATGTTTGATTTCTATAACATTGATTACACAAACTGATCTCAACCTTTTGTCACATTTGGCTAATCCTGCAAACAGAGTTTATGCAAGCTTTTGATTGACGGTCGGTTCAAATCGCCAACGGTCATTGATTCCCCACCACAAACGCTCGAATTTCCTAAAAAAAACTGTCTTCCAGTCGCGTTAGACTTTGAATATAACCTAAGAGTTCGATCGGCAGCAACTTCGCGCTGGCCGCTTGGCAGTCTGTCTGTATTTTTGCGGCCAGGGAAAACTAAAAGTGACATTTTCTGGAGCGTGTGCCCGCGTGTTGCCTGTTTGGGTTCCACTTACACAATGAACGCCGCCATACCTTGGCGTCTTTTAAGGGGAGGCTCTGCCTTTAATTACATTTTCAATGAATAATACATTAGTCTCTTATGAGCTATTATCAGCGTTAGAAACTACGCCCGTCCTCCCGTCCGAGACGGGTAACTTTTCAGTCGGACGGGAGGAAAATTGTACTTCCACGTCCGTGTGTCGGGCTCTCGATTTAGCCCTTATCATATACCTAGATTCACGTACCCATGTAAACCTATGGGAAAAGGCGCTCCTACAGGTGTGTAATAAGTTGCCGTATCACGCGAAGGCACACTTTGCCCAAATAAGGTAGTGTGCGCGCTTTTTCGAACTTTTTCATTGTTGTTGCTACGCGCGTTGCTATCCACGTACATTCCATTCGAAAGCACGTCAGCGCGAGATTCGAGCCCGTTTCTATGCGCTTCGCTCGTAATTTTGAAGCAAATTGTAGACAGTTCGAATCTTATTCCGATCAAAATTGGTTTAAAACAAGTGCTTGATAGTCTCCTCTCAATGTTTTGCTGAGAAAGTGTATTTTAACGAGCAGGATCAACTACTCATCTTTGCTCATTCTGTAGTGACATTGGCGTTCGCATAGAACAAGCTCGTGACGCGTTCCACAACAGAACAAATGACAACATCGTACATATTAATCCGCAAAGTTGCGTGGCTCATGTTTTTTTTTTAATTTACGCCCATAACTTTAACAAAATTTTATTGATAAATACTGAAACATATCACAACCGTTCAATAAGGTATATGATAAAACCTTTACGGCCCAGATACGGGTTTTGCGGACCTCGGTCGTACGGCGTACGGGCCCTCGCACGCTCGGGCCCTTCCGCCGTACAACCTCGGTTCGCAAAACCCGTATCAGGGCCGTAAAGATTAATACGGCATACCCAGTAATCTCATCGATCATGATCAGCTGCTTCTAGATATCGTTTTAAACGAAATGTAGTATACTAATATGTTGGACTTCGACGCGCTTATGCTACTGAAACTGTGCAACTGTGTGACGCCGGAATGCAATGCAAGCGAGACATGTAAACACGGGTAAACAGGAAGTCGCTCACTAGTAAATCTCACACTAAGCGAGATGTGCGCGATATCAGCCAGTGCTATAGCCTAGATAATATGTAACAGGTCTGACCTGAGAGCGAGCGCAGCGTAGAATATCGTCATTGATGTTTTCAGGCAATAGCATGCTAATTTCTGTGTTTGATCATTGATGCATGATTCATAACTTAGCCATTGACTCGTTGAGGTTGAATTGTTGTCTTGTCAATTGTTTTCAAGAATAACATTTATAGCAATTTAACTCGGAAATGCCAAGTTCACTAACGAAAATTATTTAAAACTGGTAAATTATATGATTCCGATCAGTTTATTATATTAAACAGGGGCGGGAACAGAAGCAGTCTAATGTAAAACACGTACTTGATATTCCCGTCGGTAGCTAGCTCTCGGCACACTATTAATTCTCGCGTGAGTTGACCGTTCGTTCTCGCGAGAGTAGGCTTGTTTCAAAATGGCGGCGCCTAGTGATGACCGATCCGGGCCTTCAAAAGTGATCGAAAATAGTCATTTTGAAACAAATGTCACATTTTCTTTGGAACAGAGAGATTCTTTTGTCGGCAATACACATTGTCGAGTAGTTTTTATGGTAGATGATATCTTTAATTTCACGCAATCCGTGTGAAAGTATTCAAAATGGCCGCCTCCATGGAACTGTGCTCTCTTTTCAAACTCGTAGGTATATAGAGATTCCATTCTAAATTTCTTGTACACGCATTAGTCTTAATGCTCGCTTCGCGAGCGGCCTTCGACCGCTCTCGCTGCGCTCGCTATAAAGATATAAAGGAAAGATATAAAGATATAAAGGATATAAAGGAAAATGAGGGCAACTCCACACATCGGCTCTACCAAGATTGTTTAGTATTACGATATGGTGAATAAAAGGATCACTGCATTTATTTTGTGTGGAATACATGGCGAGACACCGGTGAATAGATAGTGCCTTGACCCTAGTCATGTGATTTGGGTCCCCGGTAAACCAGTTTGTTGATTAAGTGATTCGTCTTAACGGTGTTTCGGAACCAAAAATGGGGTTCCTTCATCAGTTGCTCTCTTGTTTTGTATCCCATCCGTTTGGTTGTGTGATGAAGTCATCTTCGTCCTCCAGGAGGAGAGGCCAGATTCGTTATTGAGAGTGTTAGCCACTATTGACTGACTCTACAGTGAGCGATCCGGTGTGTGGTGTCATATTATAATTAATATGACCCAGCATCGACCGGAGTTTCTGGACGCTTATAAGGATTTTTGTTTTAGGGCATATTATGAGCGTTGCTAGTGCTCGTTATGTTAACAGTAAATGTTGTACTAATCTGTCAACGATTAGTTTGTTTTAGGCATTTAAATCGATTATCCGAACTTTTTAGTTTTGTGTCAATTTTTCGTGGACTTTGTAGGCCTAATAGATTTCGGGTCGATATTGGTGCCTGCTTTCCGGTGTTTGAAAAGCATGTTGTGAAGGGCTGCTTCGAGAAATAAATCTTGTTTCTCTGTGTTTAGCCATTCCCAGGTTTCATGGTTTCGTTAACAATATTTGCTGTAAACGGCCTTTGAAATCGGTTTGGTCTGAGGAGAGTATTGGTTTATTTAATTCATGCCGCCAACTTTGATTACTTATATGGCAGTTCTCTCAGTTTTTGATTTTCTTTGCCAGATGATGTTTTCTGTATTGCTCAGCAATCTTTTCAGTTTGGTTGATTGTAGTACCAATTCGATGACAGATTGTATCTTGGTTTTATACGATAAAGTGGCATAAAATGGAGACAAATTTTAAAAAAATGTTTCCCCGTTGTTAAAACCGCTATCGTGAAACCTTTTAACTGTTTGAGCGATATGGGCAAAGTGTGTTTGAATTAACTAATTAATTAATCAGAGTGTTATCAGCATTGTTATTGTAGAAATTTTGTATTCAAGTCCAGGATTAGAATTCATTTCAAACAGTGGAATTCAGAGCAGTTTGTTTGTAAGATCATAGTTAATACTCATGTTGAAAATAAAGTTGTTTACAGTTTGAAGTACATAATGGTTTTGTGTTTTTTGAATAAATGGATTTGTCGAAAATTCAGGACAGGCAACTTTCTGGCAGGACAGGCAAGTTTTGAAAGTTACCAGTCCTGATGTCTGGCAAATATTTTGGCCAGTTTCCAACACTGCTATTATTGCTATGGAATTCACGTATATTACGTCACAACTACAGAATGTTTGGGCAACCTCAAGGCGGCGTCTACTCAAAATTATAAAAGCTATTGTCATTCTTAGCTCACGTGTGTGAACACACGTGAGCTAATGTCGTAGCGATGTCTGTCCGTGTGAGTGTGTTAGTGTGTCTGTCTGTCTGTCTGTCTGTCTGGCTGTCTGTTTACACGATAACTCAAAAACGCCTGAATTGATTCAAGTCAGATTTGGTAGACAGGTACCATATGCTAATGGTAAGAACTAATTAGATTTTAGTTAGTATGGCTTGCATATTAATGAAGTTGTGAAATAATGGTTTCCTATGGAGATGGTAACGACAGTGTCGCCGCATTAAGAAATACTGCACAAAAATTAATGAAACTTTTCACAGATAATAATCTTAGAACATTATGATTATACTATAAGTGTCATGTCAATAATCTGTTCATTTGCATATTTAATGAACTTTTTAATTAGTGATGTTACTCCGAAATTCCTACACCAAATTTTATGATACCTGCTACAAATATTGATGTCATAGATATGTAATTGTAGAAGCATTTTTTTTTTTTATTTTTTTTTTTATTCAGTCCATCATCCAACAGGCGTTAGCCCAATTACAGGATGAGGTAAATAACCCACTAACTCCCCCAATGGAGCACGAGGAGTAAAGTGCCTTGCTCAAGGGCACAACACCGTGCTGGAGTCTCGAACTCACCATCCTCAGACAGTGAGTCCGTTACTCTGGACCTACCGGGTCGTGAACCGGGTCTCGAACTCTCCACCCACTGACAGTGAATCCGTTACCCTAACCACTGGGCCACGGTGCCTCCTGTAAAATTGATCAGTGTCAAGCTAATAAATAGCTCATTTGCATATTTTATGAAGTTTTGTAATTAGTCATATAACTCCGAAATAACTGCACCAAATTTGGTGTAATCTGCTGCAGATACTGATCCTACAGATATCTGACTGTGTTTGAGAAGCATTTAGTAGTCTGAAGTTAATTAAGACTTCATTTGCGTATTTAATGAACTTTGTAATCAGTGATGTAACTTTGAAATTATGGCAACAAATTTGGTGAAACCTGCTACAGATATTGACCTGGTAAATATCTAATTGTACTGAGAAGCATTGAGCGGTGTCGAGTTAAGAAACAGCTCACTTGCATATTAAATGAAGTTTTGTAATTTGTGATTTAACTTCGAAAGTCCTGTGCGAAAGTTGATGAAACCTGATACAGATATTGATCTGAAAGATATCTGATTATTCTGTGAAACATTTAGCAGTGTCAAGTTCATTAATGGCTCTTTGCATATATTATAAACTTTGTAATTATTAATATACCTCGGAAATAACAGCACCAAATTTGATAAAACCTGCTACAAATACTAACTGTTCTAAGAAGAAGTTAGCAATTGGCAACTTAATTCATGGTTCCATTACATATATTAGTAGTAATATACCTATGAAGTTACAACACCAAATTGATGAAATTTGCTACAGATATTAATCTGGTAGATGTCTGATTGTACTGTGAAGCATTGAGCAGTGTCAAATTGAGAAATGTCTCATTTGCATATGTCATGAATTTTTGCAATTAATAATTTGACTCCAAAACTAATTTTTAGCTCACATGTTCACACACGTGAGCTAATGTCATAGCGATGTCTGTCTGTTTGTCCGTGAGTGTGTGTGAGTATGTGTATGTGTCTGTCTGTCTGTCTGTCTGTTTACACGATAACTAAAAAACGCCTGAACAGATTCAAGTCAGATTTAGTAGACAGGTACCATATGCTACTTGCAAGAACTGATTAGATTTTGGTTAGTGTGACTTGCATATTAAAAAGGTATGACATATAATTTTTTTCATATAATGGTTTCCCTACAGAGATAGTTATGACAGTGTCGACGTTTATTAAAAAATACCACACAAATTTCATGAAATTTTTCACAGATGACAATCTCAAAACATTATGTTGACACTGTGAGTATCATGTCAATTAACTGCTCATTTGCATATTTAATGAACTTTTGTAATTAGGGACATAACTCTGAAATTACTGCACCAAATTTGATGATACATGCAACAAATATTGATCTGATGTATATCTAATTGTAATTAGAAGCATTACGCAGTGTCAAGTTAATAAACAGCTCATTTGCATATTTTATGAAGTTTTGTAATTAGTCATATTACACAGAAATAACTGCACCAAATTTTGATGAAATCTGTGCAAATACTGATCCGACAGCTCTAACTGTGGTGTAAAGCATTTAGTAGTGTGAAGTTAATTAAGGGTGCATTTGCATATTTATTGAACTTTGTAATTAGGTATATAACTCTGAAATTACGTCACACAACTTGGTGAAACTTGCTACAGATATTGATCTGATAAATATCTAATTGTACTAAACTCCGAAATAAATGCACCAAATTTGATGAAATCTGCTGCAGATACTGATCCAACGGGTATCTGACTGTGTTGTGAAGCATTTCGTAGTGCAGAGTTAAGTAAGGGTTTATTTGCATATTTAATGAACTTTGTAATTAGGTATATAACTCTAAAATTACGCACCAAACTTGGTGAAACCTGTTACAGATATTGATCTGATAAATATCTAATTGTGCCATGAAACATTTAGCGGTGTCAAGTCAATTAAGGGTTCATTTGCATATTTAATGAACTTTGTAATTAGTGATATTTCTCCAAAATTGCAGCATTAAATTTGATTAAACGTGCTACATATGTTGATCTGGTGGATATCTAATTGTCCCATGAAGCATTGAGCAATGTCAAGTTAATAAACAGCTCATTTGCATATCAAATAAAGTTTTGTAATTAGTGATTTAACTCTAAGAGTACTGTGCGAAATTTGATGAGACCTGCTGCATACAATGATATAACAGATATGTATTTGTTCTGTGAAGCGTATTACTATTAGTGAACCTGTTGTAAAACACGTGAGCACATTCAGTTCACATCTGGTGTATTTAGTAATATGAGTCAAAATTACTGTATCTACTATATATATGAAGATGGCAGATATCTGACCTATAATGAGAAATGTTAACAATTGTTCTGTCAATGAATTGCCAAACTACACTGATTTTATTGAAAGTTGCTGTAGGTGTTTTCACTTGACTTAAACTGTACTTAATGTTTCTTTCCTGCTTGAAATCCAAATGACAGAAGTCAAAGAGATTTAGCATCTTTATTTTAGCTCATTACATGTTTTTACATTTAATGACCTTTTGAATTAACTTATGGTGAATATTTTTCATGATGTTGAGATGTTGATCATAACACTTACAAAATTGTGGCAAAAGTTCAAATTTAGAGACAATGTCTGGTTCTAAATGTTTGTATATGTTGTTCTCTGATAGTAACAACAAAGTAGACAGAAAAGTGGTCCGTCCTTCTTTTTGGATTAGACAGTCCCCTCTCTCCTACGCTTTTTCTACTATGAACAACTTTGTTCTCATTTTTGATGATTTTAAAGTTCCATTAGCTGTATCTTCTGGCGATTTTTCCGTTAGTTTTGATTGAAATGATCACTGGCTCATGTTGAATAGCATGTCAAATAACAGAGAATCGCATATTATTCGGAAACATTACGTGCCCTACAACTAAATAACATGTGATTTTACAACGAAAAGTTCAATTTTTGTCCGGACAGAAACACAAACTCTGTTGACATGCGGATTGCAACGAAGGCATTCTTCTGCACCTGCGCGACCCATTTACAGCAATTTCAAAATAAATATTCATTACTTATGCCCGGTACTTACGTCGTAGTCCATTGTCCGAGCACGTTGCGTAGCCAGATGTCTAGCAATCCACGACGAAATGTTGTTTTGATCCCGTAATAAACGTGAACTTGTACATTTCGCGTGATCGCGGCGTCACCATATCTGCGTTCTCCCCAGCACGCTGAGCATACCAGACGTCAACAAACGAGGTCGGAAGGGCAACACGTTTGAACAAAAATTAGCAGTTTTATGTGGCTATAGCATCACTAATTATGTTTGTTTCTTCGTAAAACAACATTTTGCAACAAATATGAGCCTCCAACATGAAATTTTCCGAGGTAAAATATGGTCAAAAGTTACAAATAATGGTCCTTTAACAAAGACACACATAAAATTTGTCAGAGAGTTGTGTAATATTTCTGATTTTTTCATGTGTTGTGTATCGATGATATGATATTGAAGGCCAGTTTTACCGAATCAAAAGTACTAGTGACTGTTACAAACTGAGATATACAGCTGTGTAAGGATGCACCATCATACAACCATATAACTGAATCTTTAGCCTACCCTGACGGTCTGACTGCCCAATGTTTACCTGATATTAAACTCACGTTGATGAATGTATGTCTGCCGATTTGTGCATTTTTTGCGAGATATTTCCAAAGATATTGTCTGGTGAGAGACGTTCCTCAAAAGGGAAGGTAACTTCCAACAAGTACACCAGACTCTCCCTTCAGAATTCGAATAATCCCAATTGATCCTATTTATATAACCGATAATGACCAATTTGTTGATTTTACTTTGAAACTGCAAGCCTTAAAACCATACCTTCAATAAATAATTGTGTTTGAAATATGTTGGCAGACGTACGGTTTTGAATAATGGAGAATGATGACAAGGCAAACAAAACATAACGTAAAATTTACTGTGGCTTCTGTAATCTTATGTGTTTACGATGACTCGCACAGGTGGCAAATTCGTATTTAAGGTACCGAGAATTAAATAACAATGTTAGAATATTTTCACGGACGTAAGAGTTTGAATACTGAGAATGATGACATCGCAAACATTGTTTCGGTTGGGCCCACCATTAAATGTAGGACATAATAGAGCTTTCATTAATTATGAGGGGTGGCTGGAGGTAATTTGGAAATGTTATCATTTAATGAATTGTCCTCCCCAAAATCATAAAAAGTGTTAAACCTTTTCCCTTTTCTAATTTGTATAATAAGACCCTGCTCTTGCTCTAAACTTGGAAGATTGAAATGCTTGTATGGTCTTTATAGTACGACCTTGATAGGACTGCTGGCTTTGAGTACAGGTATTCAGACTGATTCCTACACAGACTAGACATTTACTAGACATTTATTTGATAGATGTTTGCCTGTGTTAAATATTAAATTCACAAATGCAAACTTTCGTTGATTATTGTTGTGAAGTACTTATTGTTGTTCTGCAAATTCAAGAGATTCACTTTCAGATATTTTAATTAGTAGAATTGATTGAAGAATAAATCCATCCATCAATCCAATGTGACAGTGGATTTGCCTTTAATCGTTCACTGGTTTGCCAGGCTGAGTATTCGTGACGTCAAAAAATAAGTGGTTGTTCAAGCCTATCAAACAAACGATGAAAACCTAAAAATAACTCAAAGGTGAGACAAGTTGTCAAAAGACAACCAAAGCCAACGTCGGTCAAATGCATAGCAAAACTTATTCAAAACCTATGGTCGTTACAAAAACTTGCAAATTCTGGTCAGGAAATTTCAGGTGACAGGAGAAATAGTCTCCAAGACTGCTAATACAGTAGAATGAACACTCTGAGTAAATTGAAAAACGTTTACCTGTGGGCCAAACCATAAACGAGACATAAATAAAAGGATAATGCGCAGCGTCAAGGTAGGCATCGTGTGGCTTCAAGGGCCATTCCGTGTTCTACGCCCCCGACAGTAACACATTCAGGTGTGACACAAAGACAGTACCATTCCTGCAACGATACTTTCTGAAACACAACACTTCCGGATTCAACTTAGAACAGTAAATGTTTGCATGCGGCATTGACTCACCGGCTTCACCAGGAATTGGCCATCTGATATCATTTCTAAAAGGGCGAGGAAACCGCACAACGAAAACACTCAAGCAGAATGTATCACGAAACGAGCAAAAACAGGTGAAACAAATGAAAATGACTCGTTTATTGAAGTAAATAACCTAAAACGGTGCTTTAGGGTGAAGCAAATCCTAAATTCGAGAGCAAAGAATATATGAGAGGCGAATATATACAATATATATAATGTATGATATATATTCTTGATATGCATATTAAGGAACGTGAACAGCTGCAAAAAATTGACAAAGACTGTAATACTTGGGATTCAGCCTTCACTTGTTTTATTTAAGTCGATGCTTGATCTCTTGCTGATGCAGCTGCGGTTCATCCCCTATGTAACAAAGATACCCTCCTTTCAGATGCAAAAATAAATCATAAGCTCGGAATAGTGTCTAAAGAAGTACCCGTTGGTCTTAAAGAGACATGCAAAGTAAAGTTGATCCTTACATTAAACCCAAGTCGCCTGCGGATACATGCGTGACTTTCGTACAATTTGGTGCGAATTATAGCGTGAGCAGGAGCCCTCCGACCCTGATATGAGCTGCTAGACGATCGCTATAAGGAGTTAGTTGTACGCAATTTTATGAACGCCTGCAGAAAGGATATTCCTACTAGCTTACATCATACTGTTGTTGTTGTTATTTTGTTTCTGGCGTTAAACCATTTTTATTCCGTAGTTTTAGCAACCAAATAAAGGTGAACGTTGATTTTAAAATTCAGCGACTGTTTTCGAACGACAATATAATACCCGGGATAGAGTATTGTTAGCGATAGGGAAGCCAAAGCTAAATGTTCTCATAGCCACTGAATGAACGAGAGCGAAAGCTTTCAACTGTTAAAATGTTTATGAGGAGAATCATAACAAGTACATGTCTTGACATTTTTGTTAAAAATTTGGCACAAAGACACAACCCCATGATGTCACACAGATGCATATGGTTTGATTGGTAATACGATCCAACATGGTCGAAGGGAGCCATTTTCATATTAACTGCTATAATAGCCAAGGCCTGCTTGGACTGATATTTTTAAAATTTCGTTGAAAGATAAACAACCTTATGTCATACATAAGCACGAAAATTTGTATTGCAATACGACCCTATATGGCCGTAGAACGGCCATTTTTTATTCAATTCTTCATGTCGAAAGTCGTAACTCATATATATATATATATATATATATATATATATATATATATATATATATATATATATATATATATATACGCAAACCTTATATCCTATGTATGCCGTTCATTTTTCTTATGATATGCCTTCTATGGTTGTTCATCAGCCATTGTGTATCTACGTTTTACTGAACATACAACATTTGTTTCAATTCTCTCTCGTAGGATTTGAAAAAAAAGCAAATGTACAATGTCGAAAAAATTACAAGCGATGCTGTATGGATCTCCAAACTATGGGAGATGCTACAACTTTGGAGCACTAGCACATGACGATGAAGTGAAAAATCTCTACGAGAACTGCAAGCACAACTGTAAACTACCATTCAATCGAAGTAAAGTTATGTTTGTCGGTGATGCAAGGGTTGGTAAAACTAGTCTATTGCGTCTCTTGACTGGTGAAAGGTTTCAAATCGATGAGCCTAGTACCGAAGGAATTGAAACAAAGATGTATGAAACCAAAGATGTAGACTCCAGATGGAAAGAATGTAAGACGTCGACTTCAGATGAGTTTGAGAGGTGTGCGTCTTGGTGTACAGCTGAAAGTGCAATTCAAGCGTCGAAAACACCCTTCCAGGAACGATCAACAACATGTGATATCAGAGGCGAAGAATCCATGGACTTCATAAACTGGCCTTTTTGGAAAATTATTAAAGTTCTCACAAAGTTTTTCTTTCCTGGACTATTGCTGGTCTGTTTCCTTGAGAAAATTACAGGGGAATATGGTTACGGCCTTCTCCAATTAGCTTGTTATTTTTGCTGTCTAATATGGAGTAATGACTTCATGATCACATATCGGTATGGTACTGGTCTTACCATATTGACATATGTTGCAACTTTAGCATATTCATCAAGTAAATATTCTCTTATACATGATGTTGTCAATGGTGTCTTGCCATATGACTTCCAACGATCATCAATTCCCCACGTTTTCTGTATGATGATGTACCACTGGACATTTTATTTGGTTGGCTACGCTGTTGGTGCATTCTGTGGTATTGGTTTTCGGAATGGTGTTGCCTGGGGCTTATGTATGCTCGTGCCCGCAAGAAACATAAGCCTTCAAATTGATATATTGTGGTATAATGACAGCACCAACGTCTTGTCTTACCAAATAGGTTTCCCCTTTATTTTCCTTGGATTAGCATTTGGTTGCCTAATTTACATGTACAGGTATAAATTACAAGCGACTTTTGCATCAACAAAAGTCCTTTCCCCTCTGTTGGTGTGTATTTCTCTTCTAGCTTGCATCCCTACAATTCAACATGTAGCTATCTATGTCGTGTTCGGTACCTTTATCTGGGTTGGCACTTTTTCAGGTATAGGCTCGGGAAGAACAGCAAATGTTACACTTTGTCTCGGATATCTAACAAAGAGATTTGGGGGTTTACTGATCGGGATAACTATTGGTTATTTGTTTGGCTTTACCTTACCATCGCGCAGCCTATCAACATTATCTCTGTTTGTGTATGTGATTTCTGTTTCAACGCAGCCTTTCGTAGATCTGTACATATATTGTAAAGTCAGGCGACAAATCATGCCTATAGTTCACGTGCGTGAAGCAATAAGACAGCAAATACGAGGAGACAAGCATCTTGCAACTCGTCTCAGTTTATGGGATTTTGCCGGTCAAGAGTTGTATTATTCAATGCATCATGTTTTCATTTCTGCACATTCAGTTTATGTATTGGTATTCAGTCTTGTAGACGCCATAAAGGACAGAGAAAAACAGCTCAAAAGAATTGTGTTTTGGCTAAATTCTATTTGTACCCACACGGAGAGTCAGGACACTGCCATATTTTTAGTTGGTACTCATCGAAATAGCATTGATTCTAGGCAACGTTCTGAAGTGGCCTGCTATCTAACGGAGAAGCTATCTATATACAGGCTTTGTGATCGTTTTGTGAAAAACCCTAACGGCATGCTTGTTTTTGCAATCGAGAATTCAGTTCCATTAGACGAAGATTCTCATAATCTCCAGAGGTGTATACTGAAAGAAATAGAAGATATGATGTACGTGCGTGAAGAGTTTCCTGTACCATTCATGAACTTTTACAAACTAATCAATGAACGTAAATTTCAAAACGGTGGCAAACAAGCAATATCGCTTTATGAAGACATTAAAGTCCTCGTAAAACATCAGTTTTTAGTTGAAGAAATTGAGCTTCGGAATATGCTCTCGTTTTTTCACAAAGCAGGCGAAATTATATATCAACCTTTTGATTGTCACCTAAGTAAATACATTATTTTTGATCCCAACGTTCTTGTCAGTTTGATGAAAGTCTTGATAACTATTCCTCCAAGAAATCAAAGATCCCGTTACTTGGCGAAATCTTGGGATATGATGTACAAGCGAGGACTTGCAGACCCCAATCTCATAAACCACATTGCCAATTCAGTTGGTTTATCAAAAGAGCTAACTATAGCCTTACTACTTGCCTATGATCTGGTGTGTCTGATACCAAGAGAGTCCAGCGACGATGAAGACTTGTACATGGTCCCGAGTATTCTACCTGCCTACGAAACTGATGGACAATATGACTCCATGCCAAGATGGCAGACTTTTCACAATGATGATGACGTATATTATTTTGACTTTGGATCTTTCCTACCTGACGTAGTTTTTTGGCGTTTGTTGGCTCGTTGCATAAGGTCCCCAACGGTTTTGAAATCGTCACTGAAGAGACATGTCTACAGTGACATCGCAAGATTTTCCTTTGACCGTCACATCACGTACATACTCCAACTTGTCCATCATATACCTGTTGAACAGAATCTGATAAAAGTCACGGTCCAAAAGGCCCCTGGTGTTGATTCTAAAAGTTTGCTCCAGTGGCTTTTGGACCAACTGAATATTATACGAAGACGAGATTTCAAGTTTATGGAATTCACGCTGGGAATGCTGTGCCCGTACAAGGTCCATGGAGAATATGAGAACCCAAAACACTTCCATATCATAGAGCTAACAAGTCACAGTGGAAAACTTCTTGATAATCCAAGGCTGAAACTGTTATGTGAAGGTAGACGCAAGATACTAACTCCGTACCCTGTGTTCACGTCGGTGAGTTTACATATATGAGTGTTACCTAGGTTTTTGTCCAAAGAATTGAAATACTTGTCGTACAATTGTCGTAAAATTGTAGGATTAGAGAATGAAACTGCTGGATGAATCCTTTTCTCAATTGTTGTCCCTTTTTACTATCTACCTTTGATTTTAAGTAGCTCAGCGAATTCAACATTTATATTTCAAAATTGGTGGACAGTCAACCGCAAACACTTCATCTTTACAATTTTGTTCGTGCTGAAGCATAAACCATATTCTTGGTATTTCTACCTTAGCATGTAACTTGCATTTACAAGGTCATAAAGTCACAAATGAAGGATAAAAATTAGTGATTCATAAAAACAACTCGAAATTGGCGGCTGGAAACTGCTCTTGTCTCTTGTCAAGGAAGCCACAATCACATAATATACCATGTTGAGATATATAAAGTGGTTTTAATTTATGAGGGTCATTAAGAGGGCCTTTACATACAGAAGCCCAAATTTAATATTATTGTTGTTTTGTGCCAGCGTGAAGAGAGTGATCAAAGGTTG
>LD345479.1:2722-20514 GCA_001465055.1 Ptychodera flava
TATAATTATAAACATTACTCAAACATTACTTGTTCAGTTTTACAGTCCTAAAAGTCAGGCAGAATCATCTTGTAGGGTGTCCTATAGGGCACAAATATGAGCCTATGGGACTAGTACGAACCTATAAGACATGACAGATAAATCCTACAGCACAGGCGTTGTCCTATAGGACGGGTGCTATAGGATGGAGGTAGCCCTATAGGACTCCTGCAGGGATCCTTGGGTCCTACAGGGATCCTGTAGGACTTTTTTGTAAGGGTTTCTTCATGAAGCATCAACAAGTCAAGTCCAGAAAGCATCAGTAAGGAGAAGGAAACAACCAACTATGCCAAGTAAGCAATTCATTATACATCTTGATGTTAGCTTCCTTGATGACATTAAATGGACAAATGGATAAATGGACTAAGGGAGTAACTTGTGATGCTTGACTTCTGCAAAAACCAGGTCGTTTCGTTGATGAATAAAGCTTGTTTACACAAATGTGTCAGTATTAATACACAAGGCAAAATAAAAGTAATATTTAATGTTTTTCCTAACATTGTTCAATTCTTGACATTTGTACATGATAATTTGGTTATTTACCAATTGCCAGTTCCTAGTATCATTTTAGCATTTATGTCATTTGTGCTGCGTCAGAAACTCAACTTCATCTCGTGTCTGACGCAGCATGCACAAATGACGCTCATGCTGATACGAGACTGGAACATGCAATATTATGAGGTTATTAGAAGTATGTAAGGGTAGCTCAAGCCCCCAACTGGGACCGCCAACTGGGACTCCCAGTTGGCTTAAAATGCACTCCGGGACCGGTCCCAGAAGCGAACTGGGACCGGTTCCAGTTGGCCTCTAGGACCGGTCCCAGAAGCGAACTGGGACCGGTCCCAGAAGCGTAGCTCGACGTAACTGGGACCATTATGATTGCGGGGAAACGCAATTGTATCGAATGAACTGTTCCATGGAGGTAAGGTACCTCCATGCTGTAATGACGAAACCATAATATTAATGGGAAAGAAGTTTCCCATCCCATTATATGCCTTTTGTAGCAATTGTATGCGCTTGTTTTATTCATGTTCTCTGTGCTGTTGTGAAAATTATGTATGTTTTTTTGTGTGGGAAAGCTAACATCTCCCAGTTTCATTCTAGGAGAGTCAGGTCTCATTTCAATTCTGGGCTATCTGCCTTCCTTACATCTTCACTGTCGTCCCCTTAGCCAATCGGCTCTTCTACCCATGACTGTTATCAATCCTCCTTCCCAGCCAATCAGCCACGTTTGCACACGACACTACATAATCAAGCCTTTGTCTCATCGCTCCCATTCATTCATTCATTCATTCATTCATTCAGCCGCTGGGTTCATGCCATACCAGCTCAGCCTATTACTCTACGTCCGGAATTATTTACGATCCCTTCCTTCGAACAATCATGCCGACCAAAGGACGTCCAAAGACAGCCAAGAAATCTCAGTGTCCGAATGCCTGCTTCGAGACCCCGCGCTCAGCCCTACACAAGGCAGGCCATTGATCCATGCCCCGCTTCGCTGCCAGTGCACGTTGGATACTCTAGCTGCGAATACGGAGCACGTCCGCGGTACGAACGTAGTATTACTCACAATCCTTCTGATCGGCCTCAGGCGAATGACGGTCCTGGCATTCAAACCGAGTTCGGAACCAGGTCTCCTTCTGAAGTTCCATTGTCTGCAATGGTTCCTTTTGCCAGCATTTCGGCAGGCAGCGTCCCAAGCCAACATTACCAAGAAGATAGTTATGTAACAACTGCCATGTTTACGCTGCTGCAGACTTGGTCAACACGGTATTCAATATCCTGCAACAGCAACTCTGACCAGCGGCCACTAAGTCACCTATGAACTGTCTGACGTCACTTCCCGAAGTTCCACTCCAGAACGTAAACAACGCAATCCAAGATGGCGGCGCCCTACGTTCTAACAACGTCGATGTCATCCCCTCCTCATCGTCATCCATATCCAAAGACGTGGGACTTCGGCACATCTTCGAGTTCAACCATAAGGCATCGGACTCTTAAATTTACTCTGCCTAATTTCCGACAATTTCTAGCTCGTCTGTACGTTGGACAAGTTGCAGGCTGACTACGAGTAACCATAGAGCTACCTCCAAGGAGTAACTGACTTTGCTTGGCCATATACCGCCCATGGCGATCATTTTTCTGGCCTATGTTGAGCCCGGCTTTTCTGTCACATCCGACCGCTCAATCCGACCCTTCGTACCCATCCAGCGCCAGCCCCGCAAGAATTTCATAAGCATTATTCACATGACTGCGAATCAACTGGACACAACAGCCAGACACCGTCAAGAAGCGAACGTAACGACGGTCATAGTGACCACATTGACTCCAGACTCGGTCGACCTGCCTGTTTTGGTGGCGGGCCCAGAAACCTCATCAAACCTGATGTCATCAGTTCCTATCACGTACATCGTATCACGCTACACCAATGTCCAGCAAGAATCAACAAGAGGATCAGTTGACTGACCGACGACTGTATCAGTTTCCGATTCAGAATAGTAATTAGTCGTGCGTAGCCCGTCATAGGACAGCTAGCTGCACAGGGAAAACAACGGACCTTGACCCTGTGACGTCGAAAAAAACTCAGTCTTAGTACCAAAGATGGCGGCGCCCATGGTGTCAAGTTGCCACAGCGTCACTCAACTTTATGTCGAACAAAGATCACAGGCGACCATTTAAGTAACATCTGCATGATTTCAAGCATACCAACGAGTCCTTCCGACCAGCAGTTCACAACACCCGTACGAAAGATCAAAACTTGCCACATAGTAGTACATATATGTTACAAATTTGACACACACTTTCATTGAACGTGTGATATATGCACCAAGTTTGTCCTACTTTGGTACAAACTAAAGAGATTTTCACCATGATAGTGGTCGAATTTGTACCAAGCTTGTAGATATATGTGAAATATGTATCAAGTTTGGAACTAATTTTGAACTTTTTTGCTGTCCCATGTGGCATTACTGTACAGTATGATACAAAGAAAGATTCAGCACATTAGGCCTATAAAATACTTCTCCAGTTTTATTTGAAATGAATGATTTGAAATATTTACAAAAATGTCATAATAGGAATTACTAATATCAGCAAGTACACTTTAACTTTTAAGTGTGAATTTTACATGTTGGGACACAAACATCCACTTATTTTCCAATTCAGCAATAAATACAGTCAAATTTTCTCTTATTCTCAAAGTTCACTCACTCAAACACAATTTGTCATTGATTCATATATACCAATACTGTACATAATAATCATCTACCAATGTATGTGAATTGGTACATGCATGTCCTAGTCTTTTTCAACTATATTTGGAAAAAATCCAATATACCCAACTGTACCATCATCTGGTTTCATAAATATACATTTCCTTTTTATTCTATTGATTGGGGTAACCACCATCACTCCTGAATTAAGTTTCACTGGATGAATATGTACACTGTGTAACGATGTGTGAGGGGAAGTACTTGGTTGTAATTTATAGATCATAGCAAAATTTTGTACATTGCGTTGGCAATGACATGGCATGCTTAAATCACAGGAACACTGGATATTGTTTGATCTGTATTGGAAAAAAAATTAACTTGACCAAAACTTGATACATTTCCCTCCATATATTTCACTGTGTAACTATTTCTTCGTTCAACACGCAGGTAGCTCCTTGAATGAATTAGCTGAGTCCCTATTAAACATCTGTAAAACACACGTACAGTGTCTGAATAGGGAACAGAATTTATGGCTTTCACAAGTCCTTGAAACTCATTTCTAGTCAATTTGCACATTCTCGTGAACCCTACAGCAAACACATTATTGCCCAAGTCTATTTTCAAACGTGGAGAAACAGGGGAATTCTTCGTCATTTTTTCATATAAGGTAGCAGCCAAAGTGTTGGAAGTTCTTATTTTTCTTCCTAGTTCTGGAATCTCTTGTTGGATACAAACAGCATTAATGATTTGAGTTTCTACATGTTGTGTTCCATGAAACAGTTTCAACAACTTTCCATTTTTGTCTTCAAAATGGAAGCAAGATGTCCACAATGGTCCTAAGTCACGCACAACATCAGCAAGGTGCACTAATAGGTGTATGTTACAAGTCATAAACTGTTCACCATAATACTCTGAATATAACATAACAAACTTAAATAAAGAGCGTTCGGCATATTCCAGTTGTTGCTGAGAAATTGAATCACTAAGCAGAATATACAGACTTGAACATAATAATTCATAATGTTCAAAGTAGTCATCTTGTAAAATGCCGAGCAAACAGGGTAAAGAGTAATACAATATCCAAGCACACACCTCTGAAGCCTTCCAATACTTTTTCTGCTCTAAACTTCGGGGACATCGTGTGATATCATTTGATGGTTTTATGTTTAACAGTCTTTTGTCTACTTCTGCTACTCTTTTTCCAATGTAAAAATCCTGTCCCTTGTGGCGGGAGTCAAACCATAAATTCAGCATTAATTTTCCAACCCCTTGACACATGTTATGCATACAGTCAACTGATGTTCCTTTAATTATGTCATAGTATGGAATCTGTGACAGCCATGAGGGCCCCTTCACTCCATCTTTATGAGCTCCCTTTTCAATGGCTTCTCCATTCTCGCAGGCCAGAGCGATAATTTCCGCTCCGGTGACCTTCGCAAAAATCAAGCTCTGGCATATAACGCCGGGAAATTGCGGAAGTATGAATGGGGGTTAATTAATTATTCATGAGAACATATCATCAGAATTAGCCAATCACGAATACGTTTTACAAAGTCATGTCGGGTCGTAAGCTCATTGTCTGTGTGTACACAATCGAGCTTTCAGGGCCTGAGATCCTCTGGTTCTGTTGCACCTCTTCCGATATATGTTGCATTAAATCCGACAGCTTTCAAAATTTTGACTGTTTTTCTGTCATGATCGAGAGCAACGGCGACACCGTGTGAATACTATGGCTTCGATAAGTACACAGACTACTACGGCCATCAACGAACCCTACCCGGTCCCACTGCAAGGTCGTCCCGGTACACTCAGTGTGACTATTTTAGGACGATCTCGGTTCGGACATTCAAAGACATGCTGTTCGTTGTACTCACTTTGCTCCGTATTGATAGCGTTTTACAATTCATGATACCGCATATTAAGTCAGGTGACGCTGCTGTCCCATTTTGAATAGTTAGTTTTTTCGGTAGAAGCTATTTCGGGCGCTATAAAACTTCGCGAAGTTAACACACCGTACGATCTAAAGCAACACACAGAGACAGCCCATATCCGATGTAAGCACCATACACGTCGAAATATAGTTGCGTCGTCCATGGGTTGAACCACAGTCCCTCTGTGGTTGAACGTAACTAATTTATCACAAAATCTTTACAAAC
Source organism: Ptychodera flava (assembly GCA_001465055.1). NCBI lineage: Eukaryota > Metazoa > Hemichordata > Enteropneusta > Ptychoderidae > Ptychodera > Ptychodera flava. The sequence goes on from LD345479.1 coordinate 8,130, forward strand.
AGTTTTCTCAACACATCGAAATTGAAAAACGAGGGTTTGAAGTTTCAAAATATCAATATTTAGCCCCTATAATCACATTCCAAATACGACGTCCGATTACTACGCACTCACTATGGAGTCAACAATTTGGCAACTTTGACCCCCCAAATACCACTTCCGTCCTGTTAACAGTTTTAGGATAAACACAATAAAGTTTCGAAGGGTATGGTAATAAGATTTCGTACTGCTCGTTATTTGTGAAACGGCTTTGGGCGAAATTCACCATACCCTGTCCGAAAATTGTCACCAGGTCACACTGAGCGAGTGTACGCATAAGCTTATACGTGTTCATACCCCGCTGAACTGCAAACCCATGGAACAGACTAAACCTCTCTTGATTTGATTCCGTTGTAAGCGTAACTTTTGTGATGAATTAATCACCGTCCCTCCACCGGGACGGTGAATTAATGAAACATAATCGGACTTGAACAACTACGCAATTTCCCGAGATCTGTGATTTCGGCAGTGTTGAGACGATCGGGAGCCTAGCGTACATTTGTGATTTGTATCGCGGAGCACCAGCTCGAATGAAAGGGCCCAATATACCATTCATACGTTTCTAGCTCCATGTATACCCACAGCACGATAAGAAAGCTTTCAGTGTGAACCTTAATGAAGAGATCGATACATAAACGTTTATACATAACTTGTGGTAAAGTAAATTTATGATCAATAGTTTTGACCAACGGGTTTTACACAGCGGTGTTGTTCTACGTCTGGTTCGGACACTGTGCATAGCGAGGCGTGGGGCCAGTGCGATACCCTTCGATATAACGCCCGTGAAACACGATGGGCCGGACGGCCTGCCAGGCCATGCCTGGTAGCATACAGACTTGCCACCGCTGGTCCTTGTGCAAAGAAACCCATCTTTTCCTTGTAAAATAATTATCAATGGCGTCTTTTTGGTGTGAATAGAGCGGTTGAGTCCAAAAACATTAAACATTTACACATTGCGCGCTCTTCGTCGACAGTGAACACTGTGTGGTGCACCGGTGGTAAGCACCAAGATCAGCTCTGTAACGGGCAATCTGATTGGCTCGTAGGTTTTTCCTCGACTATCATAGAGCCTTGCAGCAATGCGTGAACGCTAAACGTGGCCTGTGATACCACGGCCTTTTCGGCGTTGGGTGATAAGACTCGCCGAAGAGGGCGTGGTTTACGACGATGTGGCTTCTCGTGCATTAAATAAAGTATCATTGTGTGTTCTCTTTGGGCCTGACGGATTTTCTGTGGAGAACGGAAATGCATGAAAATGTCCCCTTGCACTAATCTTAACAGTTTTGCCTGGTTGTTTGCATTTGGGACACCCATATTTAGGGGCCCAAGCCGACCAACTGGGACCCTATTGTTATTGCTCAAGTTCTACTACTTCCTCTTCTTCCTCTTCTTCCTCTTTTTCTTCTTCTTCTTCTGCCGATTCTTTGTTGACCTATATCTCTTAAACGGCTGAACGAAAACTTCTCAAACTTGTAGGACTAATAGGTGTCAATAAGTACTCGTGCATCTGACCCTTTAAATTTTGATTAATCACGTGACTTGGCGGTCATATTGGATTTTCCAAAAACCTAAAAAAAGCTTCTCCAGAAGACCTAGGGGTCTAGTTGATTTGAAATTTTTTGTATAGCAAGCATGATTTAAGGTCTTTAGAATTTGCAAATAAAATCGCATGCGGTCACGGGACCTTGGCCGCCATATTGGATTTTCTAAAATACTCATTTAATCTTTAAAAATCTTCTTCTCCAGAACCAAAACACCGATTAAGCTCAAATTTTACTCATGTCATCCTTTAAATGATCATTTTCAAGTTTGCGAAAAACATTTTGATTGGTCACGTGGTTTGGCTGCTATATTGGATTTTGTGAAATCACAATTTAATCTTTAAAAATCTTCTTCTCCAGAACCAATCCACCGATTGAACTAAAATTGTACACATCTCATCTAAAGTGCGATCTCTTTCAAGTTTGCGAAAGGCGTTTGGCTCGGTCACGTGGTTTGGCCGCCATATTGGATTTTGCAAAAATCATAATTTAATCTTTATAAATCTTCTTCTCCAGAAGCGAAACACTGATTAAGCTCAAATTTTTCTCATGTCATCCTTACAGTGATATCTTTCAAGCTTGCAAAAAGCTTTTTGATCGGTCTCGTGGTTTGGCCACCATATTTGATTTTGTGAAATCGCAATTTAATCTTTCAAAATCTTCTCCTCCAGAACAAATACACCGATTGAACTAAAATTTTACACTTATTTTCCTTGGTGGTAGTCCTTTTAAGTTTGCGAAAGGCATTTTAATCAGTCACGTAATTTGGCCGCCATATTGGATTTTGTGTAAATCTCAATTTAATCTTTAAAAATCTTCTTCTCAAAAACCAATACACAGATTCAACTGAAATTTTACTAATATCTTTCTTAGTGCGATCTCTTTCAAGTTTGTGAAAGGCATTTGGATCGGTTAAGTCCCCCCAATGTTCATAAGGCTGCAGTTTGAAACCTCTTCAGTCAGAAGATCGATCAGTGATGCATGTTATATTGTACACTTGAAAGTCAAAGACGACACGACAGACTGCAATGCCCGCTGTCAAATTCAGCTAGCAGTCACACGAACCCTAATCTCAGCCCCTTGTGTAAGGCAACATTGATGCCAGGTTTTGTACGTCAGGTGACGTTGTCAAGTATACTGCCACAGAAGTACTTAGAGGAGTGTGCCACTAGCTTTAAGGGGTGGCCGACTGCTGTGATTGACTGAATAAGAGTGGAACAAGGTCCCGCCAGGGCACAATTACTGGGGTCTACGCCGGGGGTCTACGCACAGCTAATATGTGAGTGTCAAGGATCATAAATGAAGCTGTTCGGGTAATTTTATATGTAGGTGTCTGAATGCACGCTCACTTGTTCATCACGAGTAAAAAAGAAAGATACATGACATTGCAAGGTGTGGTGATTTTTTTGTTTCTCTATCTGACATGCATGGAGTGGCCCTGGTGTCTTATGTAACTGAGAGCATGTAGCTGATAAAATATGTAAACAAAACCACATCAAGCCAAGCTGTTAATGTCGTAAAAATCGCTGATACACATCGATTAAAACAACACCTTGTTCTGCAGCTTGATCGAATGTCACTGTAATTGTTTTGTACCATTGCACGCCCGGTCTGTGAAATCGCCGAAATTTGCCCGATATTTATCAGCGATTTTGGGACTCTAATATCGATACCAGACGATACTAGAATGACTTGCCCTGTGCCTCTTTACGCTGGATCCGTGAAATCTCCTATATAATTTACCCGATATTTATCGGCAATTTTGGGACTCTAATATCAATACTAGACGATAGTAGAATGACTTGCCCTGTGCTTCGGTATGTCAGATCTGTACAATCGCCGTTATTTACTCGATGTTTATCGGCAATTTTTGGACTCTAATATCGATAGTAGACAATACTAGAATGACTTGCCCTGTTCCTCGGCACGCAAGGTCAGTGAAATTACCGATATTTACCAGATATATAGTTATCGGCGATTTGGGGAGTCTAATATCGAAATCAGACGATACTAGATTCTGTCAAATTGCGGTAAATATCCGATATATATCGGAAATTACACCACCTTACAGTTCTTGTCAAGCCCGACTTCCAAGGACTGACTCTTACTTTGATACTGAACGATATAGATTCTGTCAAATTGCGGGGAAATATCCGATATTGGAGATTTCTCCACCTTACAGTTTTGGTCAAACCCAACTTCCAAGGACTGACTCTAGCGTCGATACTAGACGATATAAATTCTGTCAAATCGCGAATAAATGTCTGGTATATATCGGAGATTTCACCACATTACAGGTTTTGCCAAACCCGACTTCAAAGTACTGACTCTAGTTTCGATACTAGACGATACTAGCTAGATGTTGTCAAATCGCGGGTAAATGTCCGATATATATCGAATATTTCACCACCTTATAGTCCTGGTCAAACCCGACTTCCAAGGACTGACTCTAGCTTCGATATAAATTCTGTCAAATCTTGGGTAAATACAAGGATCATGAATGAAGCTATTTGGGCAATTTTAAATGAAGGTGTCTGAATGCAGCCGTATTTTTTTTAACAGAGATAAGGCGCACAGGTTTAGACTGCACTGTATTGACTTCTGTCAACTTGAGCCACAGGCTACCCAGACAGTATTAAGAAGCTCATTATTGAGTTTTTCTCACTGTTTTCTCTATCAGTTCCTCTCCTTTTCTTCATCACAGTCCCTCTATGGATATAGGGACTGTGTCTCCATGCTCTGACTGATCAGAGTAAATAAAATAAACGGTTATATAATCTAACCTAGCCTCTTAACCCTTTATTCATTTTACACCCATTACAAGGACGTTTATCTCTCATATACACATCTTGTAATTGATTAGTCAACACAACTAATTATGCTAATCCGTGGACTTATCAGGGATTTTACGGGTTGGTCAACATCGCGAAAGATAGGAAAGGTTACTCCTTTTTCATTTACATCTCTATCTTTGCAATGTTGACCAACTCTTGATAAGTCCACGGATTAGCATAAAAAGTTGTGTTGACAAATTAATTACAAGATGTGTATATGAGAGATAAACGTCCTTGTAATGGGTGTAAAATGAATAAAGGGTTTATAAGAGGCTAGGTTAGATTATATAACCGTTTATTTTGTTTATTCCGATCATTCAGAGTAGGAAGACACAGTCCCTATATCCATAGAGGGACTGTGATGAAGAAAAGGAGAGGAACTGATAGAGAAAACTGTGAGAAAAACTCAATAATAAGCTTATTCATTCTGTCTGGGTAGCCTGTGCTTGAGCCGGCATTTCTATGCAAACCATAATCCCAGCCCCTACGCAGTGTAAAAAGTCGTTGGTCAGAAGCATTGATAACAACTTAAAACAAGCTATATGCATCCATTATGTGTTTTACGTTCATATCAGAGAGTAAAGTCTGTCATCGCGCTGTAAAATCTGGTCCATACTACAACGAAAAATAATTGTCGCGAGCTCATTTTTCAGTTATTGATGTTTGTCATGTGATGATTAATATATCATTACAATACCTACGACAACAACACGCTGGAGCACAGTCGTGGTGACGATGAAATAAGGGTGTTTTATTGGATAAACACTATAGGCTGTTTGTCATAAACATTTTGAAATCGGAAAGTGAGAGGTAAAATAATTGTAGAAAACTGTGTTGCGTCACTGTTGCTGAAATCACAGGCTATCGACTCAATGCCGGCGATTTGAAAAATCGTCACTCACAGCCTGCAGGTAAATGGTTAATCAGACCTGGACGCTCTTGCCATTGTTCCAGGTCTAAATAGGAGCGACCATATCAGTTGTTAGTGTAGCTGTTCAGAATGTTTGTTTGCGCAGCATATTACAGTGGGAACACTCAGTAAACATGCACTTCCTGAATTCCAAGGTTTGAATATTTAAGCATGTGGACTTGAGTGAGACCAAGTTCAGCAACAATAATGCTAGAAACGTTTGCTCCAAGTACTACTACTGTCACTATTCAGTCTCAACGATCAACCCCATGACTAATTTAGTACTTTCTTTGTGTATGTTATCCGAACACTTTACATTAGGTGCCATAAAATAAATTCTCTGTTTGCCGTTCGCGTGCGGGTAGGATTTTCAATGGACTAAATCTGAAAAACAAACATAAATCGCTTGCTTGAAAATAAGGCGCGTTGTGCCCTTCCTTTGTTCGCAATGACGCAGGCAGTGTTTCCGCAGCCCGCATGCAAAAATCGCAAATGCGAGAAAAAAGTAGTGTTTGGCGAGAACATTTCGGCAAAAATTAGCCAAACTTGCGAATCGAATATTGCACCATGACGTCATCACTTTGTCTGTCCACGCGCTGTCCTGCATTCAACTTGATACGTAATGCTTTATCTCTGTGCATCCCTGACCTTATGCGTCAGAAGATAGTATTTGTAACACATACAGTAATGAATAAAATTGTGACGAAATAGCTCACAATCTAAAAGTACCCATATGTTTACCATGACCATAAAATGTTACTAAGTTTTGGGTTGGACAACTTCGCACAATGTGTCTACAGATTATATACTGCGTGCACTGTGCAGTACAGTGTCGTTGTCAACACTGAAGGATCGAAGTGACGGTGAAACTAAGCAAAAACGGCAAACTTTCGTTTTTGACTTAAGAAGCTCCACAAATATTGGAGAGAAACCACCCCTAACGTAGGTTCTAAGCGCAAGTAAAGCTATGAAATAGAAAGAAAGTTTATGATGAGAGTAGGAAAGTCGACTGGAAGTTGTAAAAGTTAGGAACGGCATGGTCAAAAGCATACGGCTTTTATTTTCAACGTAGAGCGAGTAAGGCATTCCTGAACGGTGAAAATGTTGGTGGTGTATTGCTGCCAACAAGAAAATATCTTTACTGACGTTAGGAACTTGTGTGAATTGGCTTCCTTAAAAATTCGCAAGAATTCCAGTGTATTCTGACGTGATATTGTAAACAGATTTTCAGAGAAGGCGCTCGCTCGTCCGCCGAGTACAGTCGACCTACTTCCGCATTCATATTGTGCAAATGCGCAAGTCTTGTCGCGATTTTTGAGCATTTAACTTGACCGTCAGTGAAACAAAAAGATGTTTCGCCATATCAAATCATTATGTTTTTTATATTTTAGGATTCTCTTTACATAATAGACATGAACATTTGGATTTATGATCCGTGATTTCCGCGATCCCTGGCATGATTCAAGCTGGCCGTGAATACGCACTGACGTTTTTGGCTGGCCATGTGCGCTGTCAGAGCATCGCTTGCTAAATTCATGGAGCTACCAAAGCTCCATGCTAAATTTAAGCGTAAAGCAAATGTATCAAAAGTCTAAAATGCACACTTTTCTCAAGTCTGAGAGTATTTTACTTTTGAAATGCTATGAGAGTGGATATCTAATTTGTTTGATATAACTGGTATGCTGAAGCAGGTTTCGTGCCGTTGTCTATAGCGCGATATGAACAGTACTGCATTGATAGCGATTACAGGTTTGTAACTATTAAATATAGCTGCAACGCATACGCCTAACTTTTGACAAGTATAACTAGCCTTTAAAGTTACAGCTAAGGGAGCATTTCACTCAACAGAAACAGTGCTCAGGACTAGTATTATTTGACACTTAAAAAGGAGGATTCGTACTCATGATTTGTTCAGCGACCCACTCTTCTTACCGTAAAAATTGTAATCATATAAAAGAGACAGTAGTTTCAACTTTTACCACGATGTTTAGCATTTGTTTCCTGAGTGACAATTCCATACTATATTATGCCAGTAACTTTTGCAGTTTAATATTTTGACTTTTCAGGTTTTGAAGAACATCTTTTTGTTCTACCCAACATTTTGAAATTCATAGTGTACAGGTCATCAAAACAACTGGTACGCCAAGAAAAACAAAACGTTTCTTTCTTATCCTAGACATATTTCAAAAATCATGTGGTGACACGCGTTTCTTTTTTCATTCTTCAATCAACAACGCGGGAAAAAAATGACAACAACATACGAATGCACGCAGAGATAAATGTACAGCAGTTTTGCTTTATTATTTTTGTACAGCAACAGTTCGGCGGTTTGACTTTAAGTGCAGCATTTGCAAATTTTTCACAGAGTAATATAAGAGTGAAATACATGTACAGTTCTGAATGGAATGTTCGTGTCAATTATTTAGTTTACGGTTCTGTTTTATACAGGCACTATCGTGATGTATTTTTTGCAGTTTTTTTCATTTCAAGTATTTCCTCATGAGCAGAAAATATGTGGACGCAGCAGATCTGAATTGACACGCGCGAGGATGAGAAAAAAACTTTATTTTTCTTGTCATCACATCAGTCTGTATCGCTTACAAGTGACCACACAATCAGTGGAAACTTATAGTAATGCTATTTCCCATTTGTCTACGACACACACTTTTCAAAGTCATGTATATGGGAAATGGGGAAAACGATCTTTGACACGAAATTTTCATGTATAACAACTAGTTTAAGGATTTATCAACACATAAGACACATGGTAAAATTTCCAGAATGAGCTATGATGGTATACATCAATTGTACTTAAAATTCTTGTTCGCCTCTCTCTGTCAAGCATACTCTTCAAAATCATTCAAATTGAGAATTGAGATGCGTGAGCTTTTAAATGTATTTTCAAATGTGTTAACAACTAATCTAAAGATTTCTCCACACACGAGACACATGGAAGCTCAAAATATGCACATAGTATCATCAGTGCAAGTACTTTCAACCATGGCAACCGCTTGGGCCCCGCCAACACTGCTTGCAGCTTTAATTCCCATTGTACTGCATGAAATTTTGTACAAGACACTTGGCAGGCATGTCACAAGTTCCAGCCAACAACATTGCTTTCACACAAATCGACTGTTCAGATTCAGGTAAGTTTACTTCCACACCACTTCTTGACAGTGTTGTGATACTGCTATGGAGCGGTTTCATGAAAGAGTACCGTACATATCAGGTTTTGAGCTACCAAACCACAGCCCGGCAAGTATCATGTTGTCATTGTGTATACGGCAGTTTGTTGATTATTAGATACAGAGGCCATATAGCAAACTTCGATGATTTAAAAACTGGCACGCCATCAGTGTTCCATGTGAAAGAAATATTATTCCTGTGTGATAGGAAACCTCCCTGACCAAAATGTCTCAAGTACTCAGTGCCGTCATAAATATCTTCTATGTTGTTTGGTTCCTGTTTACACCTATTAAATCGTCCTTGAAGACTGTTGTAGAATCCACGTCTACCATTAAGTGACTGCATTTGTGATGCAATAGGTAACTCAATGAAATATTGTTTCTTTCCAATGCCATCGAGGTCAAGATTACAGAACCCACAATTAACCATGTCTTTGTTCTGCAAGTAGCTGTGACAACCATGGGCAGTAATAATGCAAAACGAATTGTTTCAGGAAAGAATTCACTGATTTGAAAGTTGCGGGCTGGGTCAGACAATGAGCACTTATTAATGTCAATAAATCACAGAATGCTTCACCTGTCAGATTGTATCTCATGACGAACGTTAAAAGTAACAACATACTTGTGTTCAGTGATATTGCGGCATTGGCATATACGGGTTGTTCACAGCGGCATGCCCTGGTTCTGTATCAGTTGTGTCATTCAGGTTGGTACCTTCAGTGTCGTCATTTACTTCACCATCATCAACATACACGTAATCTGGTCTCATTAAGTCCTAAAACTGGACACTTTTTTCATGTATAAACGAATCGTAATTCATCTCATCGTCTTCGTGACTGCAATCACTTTCCGAATTTTTGAGGGGAACGCGCTCAGTTGCATCATAGTTTTCAGGATCCTGAGAGTGCGGGTCAAATGTGTCAGGGGTGGAAATTGAGCACAATTCTTCTCTGTCGCTTCCAAAGATATGCCCACTGTCGTCCGTTCGATTTGCAATTGATTCTGGCTCGTAAGAAGTTAAACAAAATTGTTGTTGGAGACAGCCAATGTCACCAGACGTGATCGTACATACCGTCCGTACGTTTTCCTCACGCATGTCCGCACGACTAAGCCTGAAATCAAAGTCATTGTCCAACTCTTCGTGCCAGTTATGACCGCCAAAAGTTTATGTTTCGGTTTTGTTGTGAGACGTGGAGGCAGATGTGGTTTCTGCACATTGTCGCGGCAATTTCGATGGAACTGCTGTGCCTGTGTCGTTTGTACGCTTCGATTTTTGATGAGTACTCGGGTCGGGGCTGATATTCCGCCATTTTGTAGTTGACTGCCGATGTGACCTTTGACACCAATGATAAGGGTCGACGGCGCATGCAATGCGTTGCCCACGCAGTGTACATGTGGACAGTCGTCACTTTACATACGACAACTTCATTGGATGTTAATATCAACAATAAATCTGCGCAGGATTTCAGTTGTGCTGGTCGCGGGATTTGAATTTGTACTCGTCATTTTCTCTGTGCTGCATATCCCGTATACCGTCTACACAAGCGACACTATTTTAACTTGGAAAATGGCCGAAAAATATGCTTTGGTTGAGTGGCACGAGGAAGGAAAGTTCAGCGTGATTAGTACTTCGGCAATCGCTCTTTCCGAAGATGAGGATCTCATAGTCAACAACAAGTACAAGGCTGCATGGAAACAGGGATCGAAGACAACGTACTTTCCGGCTACGTTGAGGAAACTCGGTATGTCGATATTCCCTCTGTAATTACGTCCATTCATATTTAAACACAGAAGTTTGGAATGATGACTGAGATTTAGAGTAGCTAACCCATCAAAAATAATGTGACAGAACTGAAGAAATTTCTCATTTTTCATCTTTCTTCCTAGCCCCGCGGCATAACGCCACGCAAATGATTCAAACTTGAGTGGGATAAAATCCAATTCGCAGGTCGTGTACCACGAGTCAATATTTTAATAAATAGCCTAATACAGTGCCCATGGAAATGTAGGATCGCCGGCCCACTGAAAGCAAAGTAGTAGCATGGTAATCTTGGACCAAGTGGCAAGTGGTGGAAATGAAGAATTGTCTGAGGTTTTATTTTACATTCAAACATTGAATCTGCTCTAATCACGCGCATTGGAATGTAGGAAAGTCGACCCTCTCCCTCCCCGATAATCGTTCCAGGGCTAAACGTATGGAAGTCCTTCTCAATCTATGTTGAAAAGTATTTTTTTATATGGCGGTTAATTAATGCGATTACAAATGGCGCCCAATCTTGCAGACCAAATTGAAGCCAGGCTATGCGTCACTGTAGATGTTCATATCAAATTTCCTTGAAACGTCACTGACTAACGTAGTTGACGGTCAAATTTGCTGCCTATATGTAAGTTATGCATTAAACCAAAAGTAGAATTTTTGAAATTTAGCTGTACATTGTTGCATCGCCCCCTGGGTATGTTTTATTTTAATTAATTTATTTTTTTGTAGTTCGCGCTGTCACTTGTAAGATTTATCCATAAATAATAAGCATGGGTTTGCAATAGATAGCCTTCGCTACCCCCATCACATTACCATGTTACAGCTATTATTTGTTTACCCTATATTGTGTAAATCACTTTGACCTGTGACATTCTAAATTATTTCTTTGAAACAGACATGTTCACAGTTCAGCAATTTACACCATTGCTATGTAATTTTTTATTTCTGTGTACAGAAAATATTTCCTTTGGAGTCATCAAAATGAAAACAAATTAAACGCATTGATTTTTCATACAGTATGTGCAAAAATACATGTTGGTCCCATGCACAAGTATAGATGTAATAGTGTATACTGTTTAAAACTTCTGTATCAGATTGTCATGATCCTTGCCTTTCTCTTCCAGGAAGCAAAAAAGACCTTGCAGCAGAATTGAAAGACACTAATAACGCTGACGGCAGTAAAGAACTTGGAAGGGGCTGCAGAGTTCCAGTTTCAAAGAAGCTTTTCTCTGATACGGAAAACGAACAAGTACAACCACCTCCTAAAAAAGCTAAGAGGATTGGGAACCGAAAACCGTTGTCTTCTAAAGCTGACAATGCAGAAGAAGATGTTTCAAAACAGTCCAGTGGTCAACGTCCAACAAAGCAAAGTCGTGAAGTTGCAAAAGCACGGGCCAATGCAATGTTTGCACCATTCACTCCGCAACTTGACACTGGAAGCACTGGAAGCATACTGCGTAGGTCAATTGACATAGCAAGTAATGAAGATGTCAGTGATGGTCATAATACTGGTCCGACACACAGCTATTTCAACACTTTGCCTACTGAGTCAGAAACATCTAATTCGCCTCCACCTGCAAGGGATATCCCAATGCCTCAATTCTCCCCAACCCATGAGGCATCACCCACACCAAATGAATTATCCATATGGCAAACATCATCCCAGAAATGCTTTGAAGCAGATCACAGTCGTGCATGTTCACCAGAATATCCTCCAATCAATTATAGATCACCAAACCAGTGGACAAGTCAAAGCACTAACTACCACCAGATTGTACGACCAGTATTCTATGTCCCAACAATTCCTCACCAAGCAATGGTTACAGCCAAGAAAACCAGCAGCAGCCAATACACAGATCACAGAACCAGGTGGCTCCTTCAATCCATCAACCATCAAACCAAGGAACACCACTAAACAATTATCATCATTCAAAAGCTGCACAAGTCCAACAAAGCCAAAATACACCACCTCAAAGTCAACAAGGATTTCCAGCTCTACAACATGGCCATCACGATTGGAGGACAAGGCCTATAAGTGATCATCCATTTATCAACACACCACCACCATCATCAAATAAAAGATATCAACCAGACAGTCAATACAACCCTTCCATAATAAA
>LD345479.1:33469-67267 GCA_001465055.1 Ptychodera flava
TTTGTGATACGATCCAATATGGCCGCCAGGCGGCCATTTTATTACGATTTTTTCATGTACAGAGCCATAACTCAGGCATGTTTGTACAGATTTTATTCAAAGTCGGTACAAGGATATTGACCAATGTCATAGCTATGCACATCAATTTGTTTTGTGATACGATCCAATATGGCAGCCAGGCGGCCATTTTGTTACGATTGTTTCATGTACAGAGCCGTAACTCAGGCATATCTCAACCAATTTCATTCAAAATTGGTACAAGGACATTGACCTATGTCATACATATGCACATTGATTTGTTTTGTGATACGATCCAATATGGCCGCCAGGCGGCCATTTTATTAAGATTTTTTCATGTACAGAGTCATAACTCAGGCATGTTTCTACAGATTTATTCAAAGTTGGTACAAAGACATTGACCAATGTCATAGCTATACACATCGATTTGTTTTGTGATAAGATCCAATATGGCCGCCATGCGGCCATTTTGTTACGATTTTTTCATGTACAGAGCCATAACTCAGGCATATCTCAACCAATTTTATTCAAACTTGGTACAAGGACATTGACCTATGTCATACATATGCACATTGATTTGTTTTGTGATTCGATCCAATATGGCCACCATGTGGCCATTTTATTACGATTTTTTCATCTCCTGAACTACAACTCAGACATGTATCAAGCGAATTTATTCAAAAGTATTTTTATCACAGACCTAATGAAGAGGACTATCCTCTCTGAGGACCTGTAATCAAAGCACCCATTAACAAGTGGGGACTGTGTCATCAACGATGACTTAAACTTAAAACTTATTAAGTCTCACAGATTAAGATGCATGGTTGACTTCACATAATGGTGTGGTGAGTGTAACAAGCAAATGTTTTTTAATCAATGGCCCAAATTTATTTTCTATTTGATTGACAATAGATACATGTGTAATCAATGCCAACAATCCAGTTTAAGTAATTTGGTTTAGATTAGCCATTGTCCACTTATGGTACAATAGTTTGTTGCTAAATTTTTCTCCTGTTCTGCATTATATAAGTTCACCATTTCTTGTTTTACATATTTTTTATCCTATTTTCTATTTTTGGTGAGGCCATCCTGAAATGAGCTATCAAAGGTATCCACCTTCCTCATCAACACATGTATCACAAAAAGTTTTTCTCTACATAACATAGCAGAGCTTTGTCGACTGTTAGGTCACTCGTTTTTGCAAAACCACTGGTCAGATAGCTTTAATATTTGGTATACAGGTCCCTGTGATGACCTTAGTGAGATAATATCATACAGTCAGGAAATACTTAATTTTGTATCCATGTCTATAGTAGCTTCAGGGACATTGGCCCTATGTTTGATGAACCCTATTGCCAGTATAAAGTGACTGGTAAAATTCTGTATGGATGGCAACTTTAGTGTTTGCTTCACCTCATAATTATCAATTGCAGGCTGGATGTGAAATTTTATCAGAAGATTATTTCTGAGTCTGTATTTACAATACATGACTGAGCCTAGGAAAAAGGCAATTATGGTATATTTAGCTCCCATTCTTTCATATGTATATGACAATGGGAGCTTATCTGATAGGTGAAAAATCCTGTGTGTGTAAGTGTGTGTGTGTGTGTGTGCATTCGGACATAGCATGAAGTATAACGATTGCAGAGAGATTATATTAAGATAGCAAAATACAGTCATAGTAACGTGTTCAAATGTTTCTTGATATGTTCATATTCATCACGGTAATATTCAAATTATACAAAGTATGACTAATCTTGACCTCATCAATTGGTTAATGATTATACAAGTGTTAATTCCATTAACCTAAAACGAGGTATACTATGCACACATTCAATCGGCAACACTAGCGTCATTGATGTTATTTTGTGTCTTACAGTTCATGCTGCCGTGTCACCTACACACACATATTCAACTGATGATGGCATAGAATCTATAGAAAATGCATCTTCTCAGCAATCACTCTCACCTCCCCCAGGTAGGAATTAGTAGTCGGAACATTATGGATCGATATTTCATTTTAATTGCATTGATGACATTGGTCAATGATTTGTGAGTTTGTAATGGAGTCTGATGGTACCATGAGGTGGCTGTAAACATTTCATACTGATTGCTCCAATTTTTCACTTTCACTTACCCGGAAAATGTCAAAAAATACATGATTGCATGTCAAGCTTTGAAAACGCTCATTACATGTAAGTGGTTTAAAACTCGCCCCAAAAAATGTCAACATCAAAATTTACAGGTAAATTTTCACAACAGCAAGCTTTTTAGCTACTATAGACTATAGTCTATAGAAGCTATTGGGATGGGTATCTGTCCAGCGTCCGTTGTCAGTCTCTGTGTATGTATGTATGTATGTATGTCCGTTTGTGAGGCGTCGGTCCACTCAAAAGTCTAGAGAACCGCAGTACTTACTGATTTGACTAATTTTTTGATATTGTTGAAAGTATGCAAATTGGAGGCAAAAAAGGCGTTTTTGGTAAAAAATCTTCTTCTTCATAGCCGCTCGTCATACAGCTTTGTTATTAGGTACACAGGTCCCTAGGGATAACCCAACTTAGATTTGTTCAAATTGTGATGAAATATGCAAATTTGTAGTTTTAAGGAATTTTTTTTGTCATTTTTGGTCAAAACTTTATTTTATAAAAACTGCCTGTCTGACAGCTATGATATTTGGTATACAGGTTCCAACAGATGAACCAAATATGATATATTGAATATATGATGAAATCTGCAATTTTGTATATTTTGGTGCAATTTTTGCCATTTTTGCTCAAAATATGTGTTTCTCAAAAACAACTTGTCTGATACCTTTGATATTTGGTATACAGATTCCTAGGGGTTGTCTTAGTGTGATATAGTGAAGTTTGATGATATCTTTAATTTTTGAATTTTTTGGTCGATTTTTGCCATTTTTGGTCAAAATATTTGTTTCTCAACAGTTATTCATATGATAGATTTGATATTTGGTATACAGGTTCCTAGGCTTTATCGTAATGTAATATATTGAAATTATTATGAAATCTTCAATTTTGTATTTTTGCAGCTAATTTTTCCATTTTTGGTCAGGCCATCCTGAAATGAGCTATCAAAGATATCCACCTTCTTCATCAATACATGTGTCACAAAAAGTTATTCTCTACATAACACAACAGAGCTCCGTCAACTGTTGGGTCGCTTGTCTTTTTTTAAAAACCGCTGGTCAGACAGCTTTAATATTTGGTTTACAGGTCCCTAGGATGACCTTAGTGAGATAATTTCATACAGTCAGGAAATACTTAATTTTGTATCCATATCTACCGGTATAGTAGCTTCAAGGACTTTGGCCCTATGTTTCCTTGAAGATGTTGTTATCTAATGAGATGTCATTCAACATAATTCCAGCCCTTGCTGTCAGCTTTTCATACTGTGGGTTCTGAGCACACTTACGTTAAGTTCTCAAAAGTTTAAATGAGATTATTGTAACCATTAAACTTATTCTTGCAATTAATAGTAATTTTCCTCCGTTTGACAACAAACAACCACTTATTAGATGTCTACTGTTAGCGACAGGGAGCTTATCTAATACATGGTCATCCGTCATTTACATTCAAAGCGTTCAAAGCGTCATTTATATTCAAATTTGTTCTTCAAAGTATGATTAAATATTCAAATTTGTATTTTAAGTCATTTTTTTTGGTCATTTTTGATCAAAAAATCTTTAAAAATCGTTGTCAAAACTGCTATTCAGAGAGCTTTGATATTTTGCATATAGGTCCCTAGGGATAAACCCTTGCAGATTTGTCCAAATTATGAAGAAGTATGCAAATTTGTATTTTAAGGTAATTTTTGACATTTTCGGTCAAAATATTCTTTAAAAATAAAACACTTGTTTGATAGCTTTCATATTTGATACAAGGCTCCAAATTTACTTTTTTCCCTGGTGGTCCACTTGGGCTACCATTTTCTGAAGTTGGTAGCCCAGTGACAATTGCTGGTATCCTATCCATATTTTAGTTCAGGGGTATCTTTTTTCGTTAACAAGACAAGAAAGGCCATTTTCAAGATTCTGCCCATGAAGGGAATATTCTAGTCATTTGATGTGAATACTTGCACACCTTTAATACCCAAGCAAACATGTATAATGAACAATAGTGATACTCAAAAGTTGTATGTAAATTTTGATAGCCATCATCACAACAACACGACCTTCTAAGCACTCAGACATACTGTAGCAGGGCTAAAATAGACCATGACCCTTCTGTAGGGAGGAGGCATGATTTCCGTGTAATTGTAATAATACATTATGATCAAAATGCAATGGCCATCATTTCCTGTGCTTGTCATTCAAGTACGTTAGTTCAGATATTGAAACTTTGTGTTGCAGAGTTCCACTGCACGGCCGGTTTGATTGCACTTAGTTCCGCCATGGCATGCCAAGTACTGATTGAATTCCAGGCTTTGGTAGTCTGTGTGGGCTACCATTTCATGGATTTTGGTAGCCCCAGAGAAAAGTCGGTAGTCTGTGGATGTAGGACTACCGGTAATTTCGAGCCCTGTGATATACAGGCTCCTAGGCATGATTTTAGTGTGATATATTGAAATTATGATGAATATACAATTTTATATTTTGGAAGCAATTTTTGATATCATAGGTTAGGTTGACGTGAAATGAGGTATCAAAGATTTCCACAAATTCCACAAAATTGTCACAAATAGTTATTCTCTAAATAACTCAGCATAACTCTATAAGTCACTAGGTCACTTGGTTTTCTTGATGTTTGCCTTTTGTTTACCTCATAATTATCAATTGCAGAAATATTTTCAGAAAGAGTTCCTTGCTTGTGTTTTACATCTCATGCAACCAAGAATGGCGAAAGCCTGTGGTAATATTTTCTCGTTTTAGGTATAATATTGCTGATAAATATTTTTTTTTCAATACAGTGAGTCCAGAGCCACCAGTTTATTCACACGAGGCAGCAACAATCCAAGTCCAGAGAACACCAGTAGTAAATAGGAAACGACCATTTATGCAAAGTAAGCTCCTCATTAACATATTACACAATATTTTGTGTTATAATACATGCCATGCCTGTATTGCCATTCTCCTATTGTTTTAAGGGTTACTGATATGAACCAGTATTTTAACATGTTAAAATACGAATTACATTTTCACTGGAACTGGAACTATTTACAGCTACGCGTACGCATGACTTTTGAATTTGGTTGCACAGCTGAGCGAATAGGATTTTGACACTCGGAAACGTCATTGATAATTATGTCCAAATTTTGTTGTGTGCATTCAGTTCATGGGCACTGCACTTGGGTACAAGTAGAGTTTTACCGAAAATATACAAACAAACAAAACTATTGTAAGTTTGTATGTATTGCAACAGACACATTTCATAGCAAGGCTAGTCCTATCCCCATACAGTGTTTTCATGTCATCTACACAACATCATGACAGAACCCTGAATGAAGTTTCCTGTTTATGAGTCTGAATATCCAGATAGTGAATAATACCATGTAAAGCCTTAAACGAGCAACAAAAATCGGACCTTACTGAAAATATTCACGACAGAAAAGATGCACCTATTACATTTCCAATTTATACAGTAAGAGTCACAGGTGATGAACATGTTTAGTGCAGGTTTCGGATACGATTTAAGATACTCTCAAGAAAGTCAAATTCAGGTTCTTCATTTAGTTCTATATAGGCAATTAAACCAGTAACGGAAATATATGGGCAGAAAATGTAAAAACCTTTGAAATGTTTTGTTCATATACTGAATACCGGTACATTGTAGTCCAACATAATTGACATGAACAAGTTACGATGCTATACAGTACTCACTTTATGTTTTCCCTAATCCATTCACAAATTTCTTTCTAAGATGATGAATTCGGCATATTTGATGTCTAAGGACATGTATAATTCTTGCAGATAAACTGTGCAGTTACTAGTACTATATCCAGTTTCCATTCACAGAAGTCGTAGAGCTGCTTGCCCTATGCTCTCAGCTGTTCAAACTTGATTGAACTTGGAATCGACCACTACTGCAAGTATTTTGACCCGATTTTTGGCAGGCCTCATAACTCTTGCGAAGGGATGAGGTTATGTTGAAAACACGAAAAAAACGCTCATTTTACACACTCCAGCCTATGTTTTACATCTACAGCCATTCCAAACTTTAAGATAAAAGTTCTTCAAAGTATAAAAACCTGTGTTGACATCTTAATATGGAAAGTGTTTGCTCTAAAAGTGTACCATAACTGTGCTTTGAAGTGGAATGGCCCAACACCAAAATAATACCAGCAAGTTACCAGCACACCTTCCCAATCAACTTTTTATGAGTCGCAGTGAGGTGCAAGCAAGGTTGATTCCTGTCCATTTCATCGCGAATTTCAGAACGTCCTTACGAAATCATTCATAACCAAAGTATGCATGTATGATAAAGGGGTTATTACATGAAGTTTGGTCAATACCCATTGTATTCTCATGATTTGTCTGCATTTTGATGCGTTGCTGTGTAACTCATCAAAATATGGAAACATCACTCTAATACGACGAGGTATCGCTAATTTCTGTTTCAAATCACACTGATTAGACAAGCCATACATGGATACAGGTATAATATGACCATTTGGCGATATTTACACTTCAGTAATATCTTAAAATAAAAAGTTAACTAAACAAAGACGTCATGTGATGCAGCTGATCTGAGTATTGATTAACAGCAGTTATCGCCGCCGCGAACGTAGATCGTACACTGAAGTCCCATTATATTTACCTACGTACCCAGGGATGTCTCAATATTCCCTTCTAATTACCATTCAGTATTGATAAGCGACACTCACAACACTACAGGGTGCCTTGGCCATATGTACCATGATGGAAGCGGGCCGGGTTCATTTATTTTACACAATAGGGAAGTTCAAGTACGTGCATAAAATGATAATAAAGTCCATTTTTTCAACATTTGTGTGTAATTCTGTTTTTATAAATTATAATATTTCATATTTATGTTTTTGATTAATATTATGCTCTGATGCAGCGATCTGTTGAGGACAGGGTGATATGATTTGTAACCTTCTTCCACTGTAAAAATGGTATCAACCATAATTTGATGAACACACGCACACTCGGACTGCAAGAGACCATGAACTCTAATCCACGGTCCGAGGAACCGTGTCTCAACATATAGTCATGCTCCAGTTCCAAATCCGTCATATCTATGCTGATAGTATCAAAACCTATGTTCAACTAGTTTGTCTTATTCGGGAGAACATAATCAGCCTGAGAACATCGGAGTTTCAGATCCAATACAAAAATGAAGATGGAGATTGCATTACGTTATCGAACAATGACCTGGATATGAATGACTTGTATCGGTGCTCAGTTAAAGTTCCTGATGCAGACCACAAACGAATAAAACTGGAAATCGTCGATGACTTTTCCCCATCCGTGCGCGACAGAAGAGTTGCAGCGAGACGATGTGAAGAAACAACTGGCGACAATCAGAAGGTGAGAAGTCCAACGTTCAACGATCCACCGCGACGACAGCTATCGCTGTCATTCAGTTCCACAGTTGACAACATTAGAAGTAATACCGATTGGAAAGAATCAAAAGCTCATAAATTGAAACAAAAACTTTCACTTCAAAAAGATGAAAAGTTGGCACTTGAACAACAGAGAAAAGAGTTAGAAAGGCCTGTAAGACAAGCGTCACCGGTTGGTTCAAACACAAGAAGTACTTCTGCAATATGTTACTGATGAGGTCACCGCGCGACCGGAAATAGAAATAGCGAAGGTTGTCTTATTGGTGAACCCTGCAAGGGTTTCATATACTGTGGCAGAAGAGATAAGCACGTCCAAGATCACTTCGCTCACTTGAAAGTCCTGAAAGAAAAGGAATCAAAAAAGGCCAAGGAAATAGTCCAGACGGAATCAGAACTGAAAGTTTTGGACGACTTCCAAAGTAAGTCGATGTCGACTTTCACTATTGAAATAACACCACGTCTCCTGCAAGCCTTCCCGAACAAGTATCAAGCTAAGACGTCGAAGGGCAAAATCCAACTGCAACGAGACATTGCTATCCTTCGTACAGCGTACAACAACAATGTCAACAGAGTGCCGAAATTCGTCGACTCGCATACAGACCGCCAAGAATACAGCAAAAGGTTGGATGAGTATAGCGACAGTATGTACTCGTAAGCAACGCAGGTTTCCTCGACATGCAGTAAGTCATCAGATGAATACCTCAAGGATCTGTTGAAAAGTGAGTATTATATACGTACGAAATTTATCAAATCGCTTACAGTACACAATTTCTATCAGAATTCCCGGTTTTCATAGTGACTCCTGTGATGTGATGTAATTTGATATGGTCAAATCAGATCGACAAAAAATGCCTTCGCCTCTAAAAATTCCAACAAATTATTGATGAACAACATTTCCGCCACCAGTATTCGGGACAGGGAAAAACTCGAAATCATGAGGAATATTGCCAGTAGTTTTACTCTCTCTATATTTTTGATTAATTTTTTTATTCATACATTTTTTTTTACAGTTTCTCCTGTCAAGTCTAGAGATGATCAGCAGTCAAGTTTGTCCCACGTTTTACCGGAAGTTAGACGTAAACGTCGTCGTAAGTCGAAGAAATACAATCGGATGCGTCAAGATGCAAGCACTTCATCCAGTTCGGAACCAGACTTTCCCAGGCACAGGCCTAGTAGACGTACTAACGAAGTTGATGTCCATGGAACATACGCTCCGCTTCGCGATCTTCAACCAGTCAGGCCTAACTGGGACGACTTCTACCACAGCCAAACACAAGCGTATTTCCAGCAACAATCACAACCTATGATCGTATCACCTTTTGCAGAGAGCCATACAGATCTTGTGAATGCCGTGCCGTTTCCAGTTACTACCCCAGATTCCGAATCAGTACTTACATATACCTAGGCCTTTATCTGCTTATCCCTCAAACTACGCTAATCCCAATGCGCAGTACATACAAACCAGTGCCTTTAGCACCCAAGCTTCAGCAACTGATAATGTAAGTTGCGTTAATGGTCCGTCCGCTTTAGAAACTCATTCACCAAGCCTTCACATGGTAGCTGAGACTTCTACAAATGATGCAACTGTGCCACGTGAAATAATAGCAAGAGACAATGTTGACAAACTTCTAGAAGCTGCCAAACAGCTATCCGAGAAATAATGACAACGTAGAAACCGAGTCCATTTTATTGATTTTAAATAAACATGCATGCTTGTGTGACATGTTTTGAGATAGTCTTATGAAAATTCTTTTGATCATTAGTTTCGTTTGATATTTATCTTCATACGCGAAAAATTAAAAGGGTGATTGACAAGAAATCATAGGGCCTACCTGTGCAAACTTGATTTTACCATTGTCAACACGTGAGTTTTACAAAGTTTAGTTTTGGATAGTTTTTTCAAGTTCATTTCTGTTTAACTTGTACGTCCAGTAATATAATTATACTTTTTTGTAAATTCAAGTATACAATGTGCAATCTATAGTCAAATTACCAGCGAAAAATGGGGAAAATCATTGGTTAAATTATGTATACTATAGAACATATTACCAGAGATCTTGTATGTCAAAAATATTTTTTTCTTAGCAGGCATAGTGTGTTGAATTATCCTTGTTTGAGTTAGTGTAGTTTTACTTGTTTACTCTTGTTTTAAAATTCAAGAGTAAAAATAGGAAGTGAAAACTTATCAAGTCGTATTGACAGTATTAATATTATTCGTTAATTTTCATATCACCAAAATAAATCTAATGCTTGAGCCACATATCGTGATAATAAAGAAAGAGAAGTTGAAGGAAACAATCAGACATGCTCATGACATTAGGCCTCAAGTAATTTTCTGGTGATCACACAACACTGTCAGAATATGGAAGATTATAAACGAAGTTGTTACACAAAAGTTATTGTTTATACATTCTTTAGTATTATTAAAGTTATTTTTGAACATTATAGTATTTTAATTTACTTGAGTATTATTTACATTGGAAATCATTTTTGGTCTGTTTCATCGGAAATGTGGGCAATGATCTTTACCTGCCCAAAGCAAAGCGGCTGCCACAATGTTGAAAAAATGATCTTGACAAAGCAAGGGTAATATTGCTCACAGCATCAATCACTGCTAACTCGGTATGTTGAACAGCAAATACATCGTTCATCTGTAAATAATATTTCAGAAGTTTGAAACAGAGTTCTCACGGATTAATCTCCGGGCAATAAGGCGGTTGGAACAGCAATGATATGTATCGTCGGCGAAGCATCGCTCGCAGCTCTGGTTCGGCAATTCTGCCGTGATGAAAGCCGGCATTGTCCATGATTACAGTATCGCCCGGACTGAGTACAGGAGTGCCATCTTCCCACTCAAGCTCTAGGGCTTCATTGAAAAAATGGATAATTTCCATACCGTTTGAAGGTCCTTGCAGAATGTTAAAATGTGACACTCCTAACGGGCTATGAAGCAAATTGACGGTCAAATTTACATCAGACATGTACCGCTGCACTTCAAATGCTCTTTCACCAGCTCTGCTGTGCCCAAATGTACGATTTCCCGTGGTTTCCTTTTTAACGCCAGATTCATCGGAAAAGTGCACTCGCAGCGGATCAAGGTTTGACGTGATGTCGACAACTTCGGGGCTTGTTTTGCTACACTGACCACATGATCTCCCACAACATGTAAGTCCGGACTCCTTGTACCTTTTAGGAATATTGGCAAATGTTGTTACCGGGATATTTTTCACTTTGGCCACATACCTTATGGAATTACCTTTTAGCTTTTACCTTTTCTTACATAGGTCGAGAAAACATACAAAGAAATAAACAAGAACACCCTATTTCATTGATTCGTGTACTTTATTAGTACACCCCCATGATTTAATTCTTGCTTCCACATGGCAAAAGCCACCCGCCACAATGAGCAGACACCACCGATGTAAACACCGATTGCATTCGGCAATAATGATACTTGTTTACATAGCAATGTAAGAACTTTCCCCGCTGTTTACGCAAATATATTGGGACTTCAATGTACGATCTACGTTCGCGGCGGCGATAAAGTGTGAACAAGCATTAGCTAGTGTAAAAGCAACTTAACTTTCTTAGTTCAAATGGTTAGCATCTCTGTGAAAATAACAACATAGCAGCAATCGCCATCACTAAAAATCCACAGATTGTATGTTCAGTGGATGAAAACCAACTTCATGGCCGTAAATAGAAACGAAAACTGGCAGATGTCACCTCAGAGTAGGACTGTTGCAGTCAGTAGTAAGGGCCATGAAGGGTCAAATAATCATGAAGTATTGGGTACATGCGGTGTCTTTCAAGTCCTAGAGAAATCAAAGGGGCCAAATTGGCAGCTTCTAATAACCTCTTTTACTGATTTCATTCCTTGTACAATTTGCCCATATCAGACGTATTTGGTATTTAATACTAGAAAGGCAAACAAAAAGATCTTTTACAGTCAACCAACCATACTGGCTCTTATAAATGATTAAAATATGTTGTGTGCCAAAACTTAGTTTTGAGAGTGTATTTCAAAGGTTCCATTTCCAAGTTAGACTGTACCGGTATAAATTAGGTCTTGGTAATATCCCGTAGACAACATGTCTGTAACCCTGCTTCATACTTGTTTTAAAACTCTGAAGTCTTAACAGTTATATTCAGTGTTTTATCCATGACACTTTTTTCATCTATTTGTCTGATAACATGTTTAGCTGGCAATATTGCTATTTCGAAGTGTTGACAATGGCATTTCTGTCAGTCGAATTCAGTTGCTCACAATGACTATATCAATACACCTTGCATGAACTACCAGGTTGCATGTATTAAAGAGGTACCTTGTGTCTCGACATGCCCTTGAGATCATTGCGGGAAGGCTCCATACTTGAATTTGTTGAAATAAACATGTCAAAGTCAAAAATATGCAAATGAGGGGAAAAAAATGAGGATCAATTTCACAGACCTGCCTTTCCTACAATGGCACTACAATGGCACCAGCTGGATTAGATAAACATAACAATGGAACATTCACACCTTGAGGGATTAAAAGTCTTCTGTTTGTCACCCAAGTTGGTTAGGCAAGGACTCGGGTTTGAGGTACCATGCAAGTAGTTAATGCAGTCTTCTCCTAATGTTACACCAAGATAATACCCTCTGGAAAGAAAAAGTTGATAAAGAGTCACGAGCTAGAAAATATATGAGACATTTCAACTTCTTGTTTCCTTAGACCCTCCTTTAACCGGTTGTTTTATTTCCTAATTGCATTTCATTTGTATTTCTTTTTCATGAAGAACTAGTGTCAGCACTTCTGAATGCATAATCATTACATTTTGTATTTTCTCACAGCAATCCTCTGTGAAGCAGATCTTGAACTTGCAGAGAAACAAATGAAGATGGAGGCGAAGAGTGAAAAACAACAACTTGAACTTCAAAAAGAGAGAGACAAGCAACAATTCAAGAAGGATAATATGGAAATCTTACGAGCTAAACTTGAAAAGCTTTATGATCGTGAAGTAGAAATAATCCTTGCTAGAAATAGCCCACGTGTGCTGGATGAGCTAAAAAATGCCTTCGAAGAGTTTAAAGCAAAGTTAGATAAACTGGTTGAGGGCTCCTTGAAGTTCATGCTTAGTTTTCTTTCAGAAGAAGACCTTGACTATTTCTGGCAGAAATACAAGGCAGCTGAGGTTGAGGAAGTCTTGAGTGGTATTCTGATAACAGAAAAGATGAGATCATTAGCAGAGGAAGCTTGGTGTACTGTCAGAATCAGACTGAAAATTGATGAGAAGGAGTATGAGCTTGTCAAGGAAATACTTCATGGTAAGTATTATCACTATAGTCATGTCAGTGCAGACATGCATTCAATCAATTGGTATAAAGGTACAATATGTGTATTGTGAAGATTTTACAAGAAATTAGAACAATTTGTTAAAATGTATTTGTAGATACAGTAGTACTTCAGTAAAAGCTATGGATGGCTTTACAGCCTATGATTGGAAAAGGGCGAATTTACATGACGTGACCCATGGTGTATATTTCATATCTGCTGCAAGTTTGTTCCCTATTGATAAAGAAACCTGAAAGTAACATCATAGAGGTAAATGTTATTTTCAATAACAGTGTAAACTTCCAAACGGCCTTTTCACAATTAAGTGTACAAACTTTTTTTCTTGAGTGTTATGGAAAAAATTCTAAAACGCTACTTTACAGCATATATTAACTCTTGTGATAACTTTTTGAGTAAGATTCTCTGAGCAAATCAAAGTGAAAATTATGAAAATCGGACTATATTAGGCAAAGACATGCCATTTTTAGCTCCCATTTGCCATACATATATGGCAATTGGGAGGTTATATGGTTGAAAAAAGTCCGTATGTGAGATGTCTGTCTGTACCTGTATATATGTATGTATATATGTATGTATATATGTGGGATGTCTGTCTGTCCAATGCAAAAACTCACGAACCACTGCATGTATTAAGCTGATTTGTGGTGATTAGTGATGCCACATATGGCGTAGATATACCGTTGTTAAAATGAACTTTTTAGTCTCATAGATATGCAAATGAGGTAGACAAAATGGCGAAAATGGTAAAAAATCAATAACTCAGGAACTACTCATCTGATTATTGTCATATTTGGGTTTTAGGTACCTTAGGCCCAACTCATTTAAACATATAGATTTGCTGTCATTATTTGAGGCTTTCTATTTTGAAATTTTTTTTTCTTTCTTTTTTTGCCATTTTGGTAAAACATCTTTTTCTCTTAAACCAATGGTCGGATCGCTTTAAAATTTGGCGTGCAGGTGCCTTGTGATAACTTAAAATAGAATTCATCAAAATTATAGCAAAATTTGCTTATTTGTATTTTTGGGCAATTTTTGCCATTTTTGGTTAAAAAAATCTTCTTTGAAACTGTGTATGCCATTACTTTCTAATTGGGTGTGCAGGTTCCTAGGAGTAACCTGAATATGATCCTGTGAACTTAAGGCGAAATTTGCAAATTTTGTGGTACTTTTTGCCATGCTTTCAAATTTGGTACACAGGTGAAATGTAGTAGGTCATCCATTCAAAGTCAAGTACTGCCTGTGTGGATGAGCAGATTATGATCGTGCTGTTCCAGGCTGAGGTGCTATTTATAGGAATGGTGCATTGTTAGACGGTAATTGATTTGACTTACATTTTATGTAACTCTTGTACTGTATAAGGCCCATCAATTCACCCAGAAAAAAATAATTAATGAGATTTTAAATAATTGAATTAATTAGGAAATCAACAAAGCCAAAATAATTTTAGTGTAGAAATATTAGAAAGTTCAACGTTTTTGACAGTTCATAGTGAAATGCTTACCATCTTGGAGGATTAAGACATGTAAAGGCAACTTTCCTGAATCCCAACTTTGACATATTCTGAACCGTCATTTATTGTGCCCTGTATGTTATCTAAAAGAAATTGCTCTTAATAGTTTGTCATCATAGGTTGGTCAAATAAATAGAGATAGAGAAAGTTCCAATTTCCATTTATGGTTGACTTGGTAAGGATACAATAAAATTACTTTTTGAGGAAAAAAATAGAGTGGTCAATTAAAAGAGTGGTCAAAGTGATAGGGCTTTTATGGTAAAGCTGGGCTATAAGATTCATGTTCTATTTATAGGAATTATGCAACCTGTGTAAACAGTGCAATGAAAGTGTTACATGATTCCTTATAATGCTTTTGATGACCTTGAACTTCTTAGGTTGCAAACATTTGTCTCTTCTGTGTGCTTTCTCTAAGTACCTACAGGCTCAACTTATTCAACAGAACTTAATTGCAATGTTAATTTGAAAGTTAAAATGTGCTTGGTTAATAGGCTGAAAATACTGATAAAGATAACCAGCTGAAGATTCTTTATAACCTGACAGATATGCTTTTTTTATGACTTAAATCTTGATAAGCAAGTTACTTTAATTAGAATGTAATTAACTCTCGTTTATATTATTATAAGCAGTAGTATAAAGTTGAACAAACTGATATTGACAAGTTGGTTGGCTGTTGGAGGTTAAAAGCTGTAAAAATAAATGAATGCATGTATGCATGTCTATCTGTTTGTCTGTATGTATGTATGTATGTATGTATGTATGTATATATGTCTGTCCACATTAAAAACTCCGAAATCGCAGCACCTACCATCTTAGTATTTGGTGGACAGGTGCACCCAGGGGTGGAGATGTGAATTTGTTGAAATAAACATGTCAAAGTCAAAAATATGCAAATGAGGGGAAAAAAAGGAAAAATCCTGCAAATTCCTAAGACTCTGTAACCACTGGCCAGATTTGGTTGAAACGTGGTATGCAGGCTCTTTATAGTGACTTAAGTTACATTTCTTCAAATTGTGGTGAAATTTTGAAAGTTGTATTTTTTTCGCGATTTTCCTGTTTTTTTGTCAAAAAAAAATCTTTTTTGAAAGCGCTCATCCCATTGCCTTGAAAACTTGTATGTATGATCCTAGGGTTAGCCTTTGTCAGATTTGTTCAAATTGTGGTGAATTTTCATATTTGTATTTTGGGGCAATTTTTCCCATTTTTTGTCAAAAATTCATTTCCTCCCAAAGTATTTGTTTGATTGCTGTAAAACATGATAGTCTTGATCCTAGGGTTGTTTTCTGTCAGATGTGTTAAAGTCATTATGAGATGGAGCATTTCATATTGCGAGGGTATAAGATTAATTTGGTCTTGCAATGGAATTTTCTTAGTAATCAACCTGTAAGAATGCAATATCATGCGTGTACTAGTAATTAGTATCTCTGTAAAATGGGAGCAGTGTCATTGACACTATTTTTTGTGGTGTGAAACTTGTCAAATTTGACTGTTAGAAAGGTTCACTGCATTTTTAGCTCACATTTGGTATACCAATGTGAGGTAATCGTATAAGCTGAATCAGTTCATTTGCATGCCATTTGCATGTCTGTATGTATGTATGTATGTATGTATGTATGTATGTCCGTCCACATCAAAAACAGCTA
This sequence comes from Ptychodera flava, assembly GCA_001465055.1. Classification (NCBI taxonomy): domain Eukaryota; kingdom Metazoa; phylum Hemichordata; class Enteropneusta; family Ptychoderidae; genus Ptychodera; species Ptychodera flava. Next base: position 49,518 of record LD345479.1, read on the forward strand.
AACGGCAGAACCTACTGTCTCAGTATTTGGTGTACAGTTGCACCTAGGGGTGGAGATATGAAAAAAAGGAAAAACCCTGCAAATTGCTAAAACTCTGTAACAGTTGGTCAGATAGGGTTGAAACTTGTTGTGCAGCTTCCTTTAGGTATTCTAAAGCAGATGTGTAAAATTTAGGCTGAAATTTGCATGTTTCTATTTTTCAGGTAATTTTTAGCTCATATTTGGTTTTATATATAAATACCAAAAAGAGCTTATATGATGAGTCTAAATGTCTGTATATTTGTGGGTATGTGCGGATGTATGTCCGTCACACACAAAGGCTCCCATACCGCTAAAGCTACCGTCTCAGTATTTGGTGAACAGGTAGATGTAGGGGTTGAGATGTGAAATTGTTCAAATGAACAAATCAGTGTCAAAAATGTGCAAATGAGGTAAGAAAAAGCGAAGTTCTGAAACAGGCTTGAAACAGGCTCACTCCCCTGACTTGAGTCATTTCCTGTCATTGTTTATGAACTGTTTTATATTAACAGACCTGGTCAAACCATAGACAGTAGAGGGGAGGAAGACCGTCTATGGTCAAACTAAGGGGGGCTAGCTGCCTTTCTGCTATGCATGTTGCTAAAGTTCTCCAGTACCTAACGTTTCAGACCTTAATTACTTTTGTCATTCTTGTTTTTCTGGTTTAAATATTTCTTGTTGTTTTTCTGGTTGTACTGTGCAGAAATCATTGTCATAACATCAACGTAGAATTTTCTGCACTGAACAGATAGAAACAACATTTATTGTTGATCTTTGATACCCATACTGGTATGTACCAATTCTGATCAAATTTGAGCGACACCATATAATTGCGGTATTTTTTCAGTTTTTAGTCAAAAAATGTTAAACTCTGAAACCACTCATCTGATTGCTCTGAAATTTGGTATATATGTTCCTCAGGATGACCTCAGTCAAGTGTATACAAATTGAATTGAAATTTTTATATTATTTTGTAATTTTGGGGAAATTTTCAGAATTTTTGGTCAAATTTTTTTTTATTCAAGAATAACTAATCTGATAGCTTTGATATTTGGTATACAGGTTACTAAGGTTGATCCAAATCAGTTTGATGAATATCGTGAAGATATCTTGAATTTTATATTTTTGCTGGATTTTTTGGTTATTTTTCTCATTTTAAGTAAAATTTCTTCTTCTCTGAAACTGCTAGTCCAATTGCTCTCAAATTTGGATTGAATGATTGCAAGGGTGTTATCCTTCTAGTTGTTGAAATTACGACAAAATTGGAAATATTACTGTTTTGGGGCAATTTTGTTATTTTTGGTCAAAAAATCGTAAAAATTATTTTCATTTTAAAGCCCCTGGACAGACGGCTTTTACATTTGGTTTACAGATGTCCAGGGATGACAATAGTTAGATATGTGGAAATTGTCCTGAAATATACAAATTTGTATTTTTAAGACAATTTTGTCATATTTGGTCAAGAAAACTTGTTCTCAAAATTACTTGTCTGATAGCTTTGTAATTTGGTACAAAAGTCTCGAGGGATGTTATTAGATAAATTTTCTGCTCAAAGTGTTGGGAAACCCCCAAATATTTATATTTTAGGTAATTTTCTTTTGTGACCTTAAATGACCTACACCAACCAAGGATTTGTTGTGAGACAGTTTCGAAGGCTGTGAACATAATTTTGTCTCGTTTAATATCAATTTGTAGTAAAATTTGATCCTGAAAACAGAGCTGAGGTAAATTTTTTCATTGCAAACCAATTTTTGCAACTTTCGCATGTAAGACGCAAAGAACTGATGAGAAATTTGGATCTAGGATAATTCCAGATGTCATAATGCCCCCCACAGTGGAAGGAATTTCACTATCTGTAACTGATTTAAGTGCTGTTTACATTTGAATAATAGCACTCATAGCATTAATTAAAACATCCCCAAAGTTGTAAATATACTACCAGCTGATCTTATGTAAACATGGTCAACCAAGGGGTGGAATATTTGATATTCAGGAGGGGGTAGGGGATAGAAGATTGATGAGGTAGCATTCCTTTTTAAAAGATCCCTTTTATATTTTTTCCTACTCTTTTTTCCCCACTCTCCCACCTTTTCTTTTTGTCGAGCTTCTCTGGCTAATTTTTTGTTGACATTTGCTTATGTTTGTAGGATCTGCTTGTCCCATTGCTATAGAAGTTGATATGCATGTTCCTAAAGATGACCTCCAGTACCTAAGTTGCAGACCTTACTTGCTTTTGTCATTCTTGTTTTTCTGGTTGTTCTTTGGTACCCATACTGGTATGTACCAATTCTGATAAAATGTGAGCGACACCGTATAATTGCGGTATTTTTTAACTTTAAGAAAATGCTTTTTTAGCTCTCATTTGGTATACCAAAAAGAGGTTATTATATAAGGTGAATCATTTCATTTGCATCTCATTTACATCTCGTCTGTGTGTATGTACGCACCGGTATGTATGTATGGATGGATGTATGTCCGTTAAGATCAAAACTCCTAAGCCGCAGCATCTACCATCTTAGTATTTGGTGTACAGGTGCACCAGGGGGTGGAGATGTGAATTTGTTTAAATGAACATGTCAGTGTGAAAAATATTCAAATGGGGTGAATAAAGGAAAAATCCTGCAAACTGCTAAAACTCAGTATCCATTGGTCAGATTTGGTTGAAACTTGGTATGTAGGTTCCTTTAGGTATTCTAAATTAGATGTGTACAACTGTGGATGAAATTTGCGTGTTTGTATTTTTGGGTAATTTTTTACAGTTTTTAGTCAAAAAAACCTTCTTTTCTGAAACAGCTTGTCCAATAGCTTTGAAAGTTGGTATCCATGTTCCTTGGGATGACCTCAGTCAAGTTTGTAAAAATTGTAGTAAATTTTTAGTGTATGTAAAATAATCGCAATCATACCAATCCATAATCCAATGACAGCAGGTCAGAATTCGTAAGACAATAGTTGTAAACATAGACACAAAACAGCACAGAACAGACAGTAAATAGACTGTACACAAACAAAGTCATATTCATGAAAGAAAGATATATGGACCTCTGGCCAGAAGACAAAGAAGTGATGTCAGGTGTTTCGAAAATAGTAAGCGCATCCTGCCCCACATGTGGCACCCGCCATATATCGATCTATAAGTCAGATAGGTAGTGGTCACTAATAAGGCCCAATGTCACCGATGCCATCAGTGATCATTTGTCGAAGAGAGATATTGTATTTATCTACCAGCTTGCGATACCTGCCAAAAAAGCATTTGAATGTAGAGACAAGTCTTGCTCTGGTGTAACCTTTATTAATTTAACAGTTTGTAAGACAGATGGCCATGTCTCTCTACAATATCACCATATGAACTGCATGCTCTAGCATATCGAATAAGCTGGGAAATGTATACCCCATAAGCTGGTGAGAGTGGAATATTACTTATGAGGTGTGGAAAATTGATGATACTAAAGTTTGAAATCATCTCTCTTGTCATATAGCCTAGTAGAAAGGTGACTATTAGAGTCAAATTCAAGTAAAATGTCCAGATATGAAGCAGAAAAGGCCGTTTCTGTAGTTTCTTTAATCTCCAATACGTCGGTTTCGAGTTACCATAAGACCATGCGGTAATTCAAGGATTTTAAGCTTTCGCCACTAGGGGCGCTCTTCCTTTGACCGGAAGTGAGGGCTACTTTCTGGACTTCGGTCTGCGTACATTGCGATAACACACAGACTCCGTATTCCTAACCTAAGTTTAGTCTACTTTCATCTGCTCTGTTGTCACCGTAAGCGTTTGACTATGCCAAACTTTTACTGCAAAGCCGGCAAACTCGACAAATACCCATGAATGAATAGCATGACCTTCCACCGTTTCCCAGATGTTAAGAAAGAGAAACGCCTGAGATCGACATGGATAAGGATGATACGACGTGAACTTAGCTGGGTACCTAGCAGTTTCCACATGTTTGTGATCTATTCCGCTCTCAGACTATGCGCCCCATAGACGTGTGTACATATGCCTGAGAAAAAGTATGTCAGGAAACCAAATGACTATATTTCCTATATATAGGGATTATACCACCATGTCATCTTCGACGTTCGATTTTACTGTGAAAAGTAGCAAGTTCATCTATCATGTGACCGTCGACCGTTCCCTATCATTCTCAAAATTCATACTTGTTACTTAATTTGCTTCAAAATCTCTCGTTTCGTGTGATCTTCTGCCGAATTCGACGGACACATCGCCAAAACATAAGCGTGAGCGACATTATTCGACCTTATTCGAGGGCGATGATTCTTATAATACTAAACGAAACGGCAACAGTCTCGATGTCGGCGTCTTGCCAACGCATGTAAAACGGGAACTTGCCTCGCTACTCGAAGAGCAAGGTCATTAAAATGCATTAAAAAACACAAAATAAGGAAAGAATCTACACTGCGACTGATGAGAAACAACACGGGTTTCGAAACGCAAGCATCAAAGGGCCACTCTATCAACTTTGTCACACGATAGGCCCGGCTTCGTCTCGCCATAAGCTTTCCCCACACGAACAAAACATTACCGTACACACAAATCCAAACTTCCCTACAAATATCCGAAACGAAACAAACATTTTTATTAACACAAACAATCGGATAAGAATGTAGGAACACATATTCAAAACGAATCAAACACAAACTCGACATAAAAAAAAAAACATTTTGGATAGTATGGTGGGGAGCCTCTTTCACATGTTTTACATTAGTTTCTAATCCAAGGTCAATGGATTTCTCAGCAAGCTCTACCAACTCAGCCTTTTTAGCTTTGGAAAGGGGAATCTTTCTTGTTTTTAAAAATTCTCGTAGCTCTTTCATGTTCATTTTACGGACGTCTTCACGCGTGATGTTGCGACTTCCCTCCATGACTAAAATTTTAGCCCTCACTTTTGCAAAATCTCGAGCGCCCCCATGCGACTGATGTTAAAAATTCGTGCGTTTTCTGACAACTCGAAACCGACGTATTCTGGAGGATAAATCATAGCGTATTATTTACTGAATTCAGAGTTATTCATTGAAATAACATCGTCTATGTATCTATATGTTCGATTGAAAGTTCGAGCTACAGAGACCTTTTCCTGTTTGATTAGGTTCTTGATAAATTCTGCCTCTTATGAGAACAGAAATAAGTCTGCAAGCAAGGGAGCACAGTGCCAATAGGAATTCCTGTACAGAGTTGGAAAATGTGTCCTCCAAATTCTACAAATATGTTGTCGATGAGGAAATCAAGCATACTGATAATGTCTTTCTCGGTATAAAACAATTTAGCGTTAGTAACATTTTTAACAAAATATGTAGAATTATACCCTAATACTACATATTTGTAATGGCGTGAACCGTTATTGTAGAAAAATGCTTGGTTGATGATGTTTTTCAAGCGTTCTTTTAATTTATTATGTGGTATTGTGGTATTCAATGTGGCAAAATCGAAAGTTTTAATAGATGTTATTTTTGAAACAGATCTTGATTTCAAATTTTCCAAGAGTTCCTTCGAATTTTTTAATATCCACATTTGATTTATACCACTCCGAGAAAAGACAACATCACAGTATGATTGAAGTCCCCGTTTAACAGTACAAAGAACAGAAGTCAGTATCTTCGATAACTCTGTTGTTGAACATTTTGAAGATCCTGCGATAAACCTAGCTTTGTAAGGTGTTTTGTGGAGCTTTGGTATCCAGTATAAGCTAGGCAACTTATTATGGTCATCCTTTGTTGTAATATTAAAATTATCCATGAATGACTTATGGTTTGCCAAAATTTCAGGTTTGCTGAACATTGATTGTCTGTAAGTGGAGTTGGTGGAGGTCTTAGTTATACCAAGTTCGTCTATAAGACATTCAAAATAATACTTCTTACAGAAAAATACAATGTTATTGGCAGCTTTATAAGCAGGAACGACAACATATTTGTCATGGATATCATTCAAACACTTAACAGCATCAGGATCTTTAAATACAGAATAGGGTCTTCTGCAAACATATGATCTTAGTCGACCAATACAGCCACGCACTATTTTCCTCACAGATTTGACCCATTCTGACAGTGTGTCCAACTCTACATCCTCCCTTTTAGCCCATTTCCTGGCATATTCTTCAACAGAGTCCATAATGATCTTAAAATTATGGCTCCAGTTGATCCTGAGAGGTTCTCTGAACTTTGGTCCAAAAGATAATATCTTACGAAGGTGAAGATGTTCAACCAAGTTCAGATCACCAGTGATGACATGGCCAACTGGAGTATATTTGAAGGGAGATGTAGAGCAGTCACAGGATGCTGGTGTTTGAAGGAATTCATCAATGTTTAAGTGCTGCAATGCCTTATTGTAATTAAATATTTTATTGGAGATTGTCTTGGTGTATTGATATGACAGAATAGGTACAGACTGGTTCTTAAAGTATACAGATATATAGTTGATGTAACCTATTTGTTTTGAAGTATATTGCTGATATTAATGGCATCAATTCCTTTATTAGTAAATGGAAGATGTATGAAATGACGATGATCATCAGTCATAGGTTCAGCACGAACAGGTTTGTATAGTCTGTATAGTGCAATGTCAGCAATAATACTGACCAGTCTGTGCAGTTGTGTGTTCGGATCTGTCAAAGACAATCCCAATGCATAGGCATGCAACCTTCTCAAGTCCTTGATGGAAAGAGCAAATAATGAAGTAATAATATGATGGAGACCTTAAAAGGCTTCTGTAATAAAAGAAGCAGTTCATGAAATTTGTCATGGCAGTTGGAGATAGATGTATCCAATTTAGGCCGATGGTAACGCCAATGTCCATGACTACGTCTTCTACGGACAGAAGACTCAAATAGGCCCATCACATTCACTTGTGAACAACCAGGACTTGAGAGATTGCCTGTATCTTTGATGTTGTCATTACAACCATAAGGCATTGCGGTACCTAACTGTCTAATCCAGTGGTATTCTCTCTGTCTACGGAATGGTGAACTAAGTGTGGGGGGGTGTTGGTTGGATGGTATATTTTTTCAAGAATACGGACACGCATAGACAAAGTGGAGTGATCGTCCTGGTTAAAATGCTTATAAAGTTGCACATCCAAAGATCGATTCACTCCACTGCGATGTCCGTTCATTCTAGATGGTAAGCTGTTTCCTGTTTCACCAACATAAATGAGCCCACACAATGAACACTCAATTCCATAGATTACGTTTTTGGTTGTGCAATTCAGAGGTTCCAGACATTTGGTAGAATACCGGTAGGTCTTCCCTGTCAAACTACTACTGAACTGTTCTGTAGTGATGAGCATACTACAAGTTTTGCAGTTTTTAATACCACACTTTGTAATAGAACCTGTATAATCACAAGCTAGAGATGACTTTAAACAGTCCGTCAGTAGCAATTTGCATGGTTTAATTGTCTGGTAGCTTTCTCCATTTCTGTGATAAAAATTGCCCTCTGATTGCACGTATGATGTCTTAGTAACATCCCGAAGGATAATCCGAGGGACACACGGATTTTGAGCTACTGTGTCCCGTGTAGCTGGTTGGGACCTTGTTAACCCGGGCGACGTCCCAGCCGGTATGAATATATCTCTTATACAGTCCTTCACAATTTAGTGGCAATTTTTACAATTTTTGGTCAAAAATGTTTCTCCAAATACTACTAATCTGATGCCTTTGATATTTGATATACAGGTTCAAAAGGTTGATCAAGTGATGAAATCACGAGAAAAACCAAACATTTTGCAGTACATTTAAAGTATGGGCCCGTTTGATAATAGAAGAGTCATTTTGATGTCATTATATCCACCCATGGCGTATGTGTCCACCATAGCCGATAAGTCCAGGTCTTCGACGTGCCAGTTAAGCTAACTCGATGTTGTAATTGCTATAGACGTTCGTTTTCTCGCTCAACACGGACTATTTCATAAGTCATGGTTCAAATAATGATGACTTTCACTAGTGACAGCTGCTACGAATTTCACAGCCATATCGTTTCTATTTTGATCTTTGAAAGTATTTTGTATTTGCATGCTGCAAAGGCGTCCGGGAAAGGCGTAATGAGACGGCACAATACTAAATACTACAATACGGTGAAAAATGCTATTTTGAGCTCGGACTAGTCACGGTTACCGTGGACAAGTGGATTGGCTCACCCCTTAATTATGTATGCAATGTAATATTTATTGAATTTTAATCCGTTTCCCACGTTTACTATCATCGTGCGGTCCCATGTGCTGGTCGCCGATGTTTCCTTTTTGGTGAACCAAAGGAAACTAGTCCAGCAGCCAAAGCGAATGGACGGCTATGTCGTTTTGCCAAAATACTATTACATGTACTCACTAGGTGACTTCAAAAAGACATAAAAAATAAAGAATTGGCAGTAACGATGGCAAATATGTTTGCATTTTCGGCTTCCGATGTTTTTTTTGGAAGAAACTGAGTAAACCATCAAAATCTGACCAAATGGCTCTTTTCAGGGCCACCACCTTCTCCAAAAAGAGAACCGTAAACTTAGGTTTTCAATTGTTATCACATTGATTTCACACTCAGTCTACAATCAGTAGTCTGAAATCTGGCAGGATTTCTAAATATCCCAATGTCCGCGTTTTTTTTACGAAACACTGAACAAAAGTTTTACAATCGTTGTGAAGTACGGGATAAATTCGAAAATCTTACATTTGGCGAAATTGAAAGAAATGTGCCTGCGATACGAAACAATCGGATGGCTCCGGTTTAGAGGTGTGTTGCGCTCATCCTTCATGTTCTTTGTTGTGTAATCAAGGTGTTTTTATATGGAGAGTTTAAGTACTGAGAGAAATTCTGCGTCAGTTTGTTCCGTGTGATTTTTAGTCCCCACGGGGAGTTTGGTTGGGCAGGGTGGGATATGGTGATTGAGGGCTGGCGTGGAGGGATTGGGCAGTGACGACGCCTTTACTGTCTGTTGTCCTATTAGAGTCCATTTAATCCTCTTTCTACCAGGTTCCATAGACAAAGCTTGGAAATTAATACCACTTAGGAGAAAGAGGATTAAAATGACTTAGTCTTGATGAATATACCCAATACACTAAACGCTGACAAACTGCATAATCCTGTAAGAAACAGTAAAGAAACCCCAATAGAATGGCATTTTGTCCAGTGAAAGGGAGAGGGCTATGGCAGGTATGTAAGGGTGCTGGAAATCGACAAGTGCGGGGCCAAAGTGAGGGCTAGCACAATCAAAGTGCGAGCGAATGTGAGGGCTTGAAGTGAGGGCTCTCACAATCGAAGTGCGAGCAAATGTGAGGGCTTGAAGTGAGGGCTCTCACAATCAAAGTGCGAGCACATGTGAGGGCTTTAAGTGAGGGCTCTCACAATCGAAGTGAGAGCGTATTTGAGGGTGAGACTTGTGAAAATCAGTACTAAATTCACCTTGATCGAAGACTTGTGATAAAAGTCACCATGCAAGAGCAAAGTGTACATATTCAGAACTTAGGTTTGTCAGTGTTAAGTACCGTACGAAGTATTGTTGTCGGGGACCTCTTGGCAAATAAAATTAACATATTCCAAGATAGATCGCACAAAAAAAAACACAGCAGTTGCCTGTCCCGTTTTTCTCGAGGGTCTATGCTTTGGTGTACGGTATATATAGAAGTAGAACCACGGAATAAAATGTGTGTTGTAGCAGAATTACAGAACAGATCGTGTCTGCTTGTCTTTCCATCAGTCACACCAAGACGAATTTCCCTTCGCCACAAATATCGATACTAAACGATACTAGAATGACTTGCCCTGTGCCTTACGGTTCTGGCCAAACCCGACTTCCAAGGACTGACTCTAGCTTTGATACTAGACGATAATAGATTCTGTCAATTCGCAAGTAAATATCTGATATATATCGGAGATTTCGCCACCTTACAGTTCTGGCAAAAAACAACTTCCAAGGACTGACTCTAGCTTCGATACTAGACGATACTAGATTTTGTCAAATCGCAAGTAAATATCTGATATATATCGGAGATTTCACCACCTTACATTTCTGGTCAAACCCGACTTCCAAGGACTGACTCTAGCTTTGATACTAGACGATAATAGATTCTGTCAATTCGCAAGTAAATATCCGATATATATCGGAGATTTCGCCACCTTACAGTTCTGGCAAAACCCAACTTCCAAGGACTGACTCTAGCTTCGATACTAGACGATACTAGATTCTAGCTGTCAAATCGCAGGTAAATATCCGATATATATCGGAGATTTCACCACCTGACAGGGTCAGGGTAGCGTCAGGGTTCAGGTGTCCGAATTTAACGTGTTCATCGGGTCAATGGCATATTCAAGCCAAATACCGTGATGTAATATTTTTAGACTCATACTCTCGCCATTGCTGCATTGGTAAGGTTGAAAAAATAAGCGGAGTCTTTGAGGTCAGCAGTATTGCTCTGTCTTATTTATTGTTGACAGTATAACTGGCTTAATTTTGAAAGTCAGAAAATTTTCAACGGTGAGTTTTAGTTACTCGTTCAGTATTTTACGCTTGCGCCCCTTCGGAAGCAAAAACTTCCTACTTTTATACAAGCTGATAACTTAATTGCTCCAGACCATGACAAGTGTCTAGTTATGACGTCTGGCCAATTTCAAGATTAAACTGCAATGATCATTTCCATCTAACACAAATTAGAATGACGGTACGCTGAGAGACTACATGTGATATTGACACATGAGAGAGAGAGAGAGAGAGAGAGAGAGAGAGAGAGAGAGAGAGAGAGAGAGAGAGAGTTACGTATGTTACTGGGAAATAGTAGCCACTGCGTTCAGTTGAAACATACGTTGTTTGTCTGTAGCGGAAATGATTGTGCCGTCTCTGGCTCTGAAACTTTTAAGCAAACATCTGGATGATTAGAACAAGCAATCTATCGGAGAGCGACACATCGCGACCGAATCACTTGCTGTAAAACGAATATGCATCATCGTCCCTACCGTGGGTGGAGGGACGGTGTATGCATGCATCGTGTATCAGCCTTGAAATAAACATTAACTCTGTGACAGGCATGTAGGATGCTAAAGACATTTTGTGCATTTACGTTTACAACAACCTTGACTTGGTCGATCGTAAGAAAGGTGGTGTTGAAACATATTTCAACTGAACGCAGTGGCTACTATTTCCCAGTAAAATACGTAACTTTCACAAACTCTTTTCTGACTTTCAAAATTGACCATGAGATTGATTCAGTGAACAATATTCAAGGGCTCGTTGACCAAAATGGCATACTTTATTGAGGTAGAATATCCATCACTGTTAACAACATGTAAAGATTACAAGCATTCATGACCCCTGATATTCTGATGCAATTAATCTTTTGAAATGATTATAAAACTTTGTGTACAGAGACGATAAAAAGCATACTGTAAGTACAAATGTAAAAAAGAACTTGTCATTTGCTGTTGTCTGATTTCTCAGAGTTTTAGTAGCTATTGAATCTTTTTCATCCTCAAAAAATCAATCAATGAGAACCAGACAAGTCTCCAAAAATACATTTTCCCATGATCTTACTTTATCTGGTGAACAAGCCACTCTAAAATTTCTTCAAAAAAGTTTCCTCTTTCTTCGAAAATTCTCTGGCAAAAACTCCGCATACGACGCCATGTCCGTCGGATAAACACTATCAGAGTTCACATGCCCATCGTGAACTGGTTTGACTGAAGTCACATTTATCAGTCGCGCTATAGTCGTACAATGGTACCAGAAGAAGTATCGCTCACTTGAGTTGCATGTATTAATAATAAAAAGGATAACTGTGATATTTGAAATGCAATGACTAAAAAAAACGAAAAGGTTAACGAAAAAGACGTAAGTGATGTAATGGGTCATGATCTGTACGGAGGTCATTGTGTACTTGTTCCGCGCTCAGCCGTTCAACTGTTCACAGAGCTATGCCGCGCCGCGACTGTGTTCTGGAGATAGTAAATTTTCATTCAACGTTGAAAACGACTTTGACTCTCATTTTTCGTATGCCTGAGCCCGAATTTGATGGGTTCAAGGCGCCCCTCACTTCAAGCCCTCACATTCGCTCGCACTTCAATTGTGAGAGCCCTCACTTCAAGCCCTCACATTTCACTATGGTGGTAACCTGCGAAAGAGATCACACAGAGAAATGTCTTTAGTGTTATTATGATTATTATTGACATAATGAAAATTCTTGACAAAGTTGTACAATTAAGGTAAATATGACTTGACAAAACATATATGCTAATAATAATAACAATAATAATAATAATAATAATTTGAATATGTATACGTAAGCAAATAATAAGTGTAACTTGGTAAGAAATAAAATACAGCAAAACCTGTGTTATCTCAACTTTGCCTCAATAGAACAGTCAAACTTTAGAGGTTTTCAGGTCCATTGCCTATAAGCACAATGACAAATATTCCTTAATATCATTTCAAAAATTTCCAGTCCAAGTGGAGATAGACAGGTTTTGCTATATATGGAAAATATTTAAAAAACTACAGAACTCTAAAACGAGAAAGTGCTGATGAAGAATTAAAAAAATACTGGTCAACTGTTCCATGAATGGCATAAAATAACATCTGATTCCAAAACATAGTGTCAATGACACTGTCATTCAAATCTAAACTAGGTCATTCCCAGTGACTAGAATACATCAAGGCTGTCAAATAAGTAGTTCTGAAGAATAAATTCTTTGACTCAAAACTGCAAAAAATGCTCAGTGACACCTGGCTCACATTTGGTTTGATGTGGAAGGCCAGAGTGAGTATATTTAAAGTTAACACCTGACAACATGCATACCAAGTTTCTAAGCAATCAGAAGAGCAACTTAAGAGAAAATGATCTTTTTCACCAAAAATTAGAAAAATTGCCCCCCCCCCCAAAAAAAAAATATAAGAAAATTTCACCAAAATTTGAATACACTCAAATAAGATTGCCTCTAGATAGATGTATACCAAGTTTCAAAGCAATCAGAATGGTTAATCCAGAGAAAATGAATTTTTGACCAATTTACTGGATTTTCCCTTTAGAACTTCATTAGATATTTTTACACTGACATATTCATTTGAACAAATTCACATCGACATCCATGGGTGCACCTGTACACCATATACCGGTACTAAGATGGTAGGTGCTGCAGTTTTGCATAATAGATATGGATGGACACACATTGCACATACTTACAGACATACAGACACGCCAAACATTTAAGCCCTCTGGTATATATGCATAAAACAAAAACCAAATGTAGGCACAAATCCTGCCAAAGAAATACAAATATGCAAATCTCACTAAAATATGTAAACAAGTAACCTTGCAGCCGATAGAGCTCCACTGTATTGTGTAGAGACTTAACTATTCGTGACATATGTTCTGACAAAGGTGGCAATCTTTCACAGCCTTTGATATGTTTGAAGGTGAAGAAAGACATGGGACTCATTAGGATGAAAGGCCAAGAACCTCTGCTCAGGCTGAATGGCAGGAAAGATAACACTTTCCTCGCTGACTTGACTTTAAATCATCCCTAAGAACAGTTACACCAAATATCAAAGCTATAAGACAAGCAGTTTTAGAAAAACAAAGTTTGTGACAAAAATTGCATAAATTGCCCAAAAAATACAAAATTGCAGATTTCAGCATAATTTCAGTATATCATATTAAGATAAACACTAGGAACCCCTACACCAAATATCATACTATCAGACAAGTAATTTATGAAAGACTCATTCCACAGTAAAGTGCACTAATAGTGTGACATAGACCCCAAAAATTGAAACATCAAATTTGGTAATGAAAGTGGTTTGGTTAGAAAGAAGTGTATGGCTACAATACAAAAAATGATATGAGAAGATAACTTGATGTGAAATTTCATCAGTAGAGTAAAATGTTTGATGTGCTATCACAGTATCTGATAACGTACGTAACGGGGACGGATTTTTATTGATTCCCACACTTTATAGCTGTTCTAATTATTTTGATTACTTCAACATAAATGCTTGTTAAACAATTTTACAGAGATTCCCTGTCTGTCTGAATCTCAATTGCTTCATATAATTCACTCTCTATCATAATTTTCTGCAAAGAAGAGAAAATGTAGAAATGTTGGTAACATACATAACATGGACGGAAATCTCAACAATCCAATTCAGAACACATCAACAAATTTAATTGGTTGATGTGTTCTGAATTGCATTGTATGCAATAATATTTGAACACGGGGATTAAGTTTTTTGCTAATTGATGATTATCAATTTCTGTCATAAATACTTGGAGAATTCTGGAAATACAGGTAATGTAACATACGTAACATTTTGGACGGAAAACCATTCACTGGCTCTGTTTTGCAGTAATGGCAGTCAACAATGGTAACTCAATAATGTCATGAACTATTACCTCCAGGTTATCCTAAAAAAGTGATATTTTTCGAACAGCTTGCTACATAAAGTATGAGAACCATAATTTCAAATTTGAGATAACATACGTAACATAGTGGACGGAAAACGTCTGTAAACTAGTGGAAACTTACAAATTGAAATAATGAAAGCAGGGAATGCCCCATGGAAAAAGATTTCTTTGAGGACTTGCTATGGTAAAGACTGTTGGTAATGGAAAATCTTTATTTGCACTTCAAGGGGCTTTTCCAATATATTGCCAGAGTTGGACGGACAACTGTTACGTATGTTATCCAAATTTTGGCAACATAATTACAGTCCACCAATCATGAATTTGGTCAATTGTTTGTGTGATTTATAATTACTAATAAACAGTTGGTATGACATATTTGAATTATATTCTTAGGTGATTCCAGTGAGAAAGTATAGTCATAGAGTTCACATGAGGGAAAAATTGCCACAAATTAGAGTAAAATAATCAGCTAATGTCTTATGATAAAATAACTTAATTTATGAATCATCGACCTAAATTACACAGTTTTATTTTTTTTATCTCTTAAGGTGTTATGCTTGCTAAAAATAACTAAAAATTAGCTGTATGCTGCAGTGGGTTGAAAAACCAGTACTGAAAACAAAAGTATGACAAAAAGTGCACTTTACTGTGGAATGACTCGAAAAGCAATTTTTCTGATAAACATTGCACCCTAAATACAAAATTACAGATTTCATGATTTCGATACACATTACATTAAGGCAGCCCTTGGTATATTAAGGCCATAAGATAAGCACTTGTGAGAAAAAAAATGACCCAAAATGGCTAAAATTACCCCTAAAATAAAAATTGTAGATTTCATAACACAAATTCAATATCTGGTACACATTTTGATCATCCTTATGAACCCTGTATTAAAAGTATCAAAGCGATCACAAAAGCGGTTTTGGTAAAAGAAATTTTTGACCTTGCACAAAAATAGCAAAATTAGCCTCAAAAATACAAATTTTCATATTTCATCACAATTTGAACGAATACTGGTATATATTTCAAATATTAAAGTAATCACACTGGCTGTTTAGAAGAGGAAGCTTGGAATGTAAAAACTTCACAAACACCAGATGACAGACAATGCCACAAATCCACCTAAAAGATAAGCTTTGCATCACTAACAGCAAAGCCAAAAACCTGAGGTCACCCCAAGGAATCTAAATGCCAAGTTTCAAACTAATCAGACAAGCTGATTAATAGAAAAAGGATTTTTTGGACCAGAAACTGGAAACTTGCCCTCCAAAAAACAAGTATACAAATTTCAATAACGATATTTAACAATGAAAAAATGTGTAAATAAATTCTAAATTCTATTTCTAAAGCAACTAATAACCTCTTGCATTCCTAGAAAGCTACAAAACAATTCTTAAACTAATCTAACAAGTTTCATATAAAAAAACAATACTTGAAACAAATAGTGAGAAAATTTAACAAACAATGTACATGTAAATGTACATGTACATTTGTGAATTTCATCACCATTGCAGACTCAATACAATAATTTAATTGTTGCTATAAATCAAACGTCATCACTTCTACTGAAGCAGTTTACAAGAAAATTCAGTATTTTAAGAAACTATGCAAAAAATAACTAAAAGAAGTATAAAACTGTCTTAGTTTGGTGGAAAAAGTCAGTCCTACTATAGTCTGGGGTCACTTGTCATGATTTTGGCTTCCGTGTGCATTTCGTGAAGACTCTTGTCAACATATATCATTTTGTTCCTTAATATCTGGAGAGTCTAAAAAACATTGTTGGCATTTTTTCTCTCCACTTTGTCAAGGTCAAATTCAAGGTCATTCGTTACTCCACAAATTCCATTGATTAAGCATCGTAGTGCGTACAAAATGGCTATACTCATTGACCAAATTACTTTATAATACCTTCAGTGGTGGAAGGGAGCTTCACAGCTCATAAAAGATTTAAAAAACCTTATTGTTTTTTGTTTTTTACCATTTTATATGGATTTATATGCAATTACAAGGATTTGCTTGTATTGCAGTTGTACATCTTTTTCCATGCACTGTGTTAAATAATGACACAGATTGTTTTTTGACATGCACTGTGCTTGACAACTACATCATAAATTTCCCTGCATCTCGGCGTAAGCCATCCGCAGTATTACCAACTCTGGTAGGTTGTGAATTCCAGACCTCAGTGCAGAATTTAACTAGTGTAGACAGGATTGCAGTGCAGCTAGCAGTGTACTCTTAGCTTGTAGTGAGGTAAGTCATCCCTTTTCCTCGCATTTCTCTCCAAGTCATATAAAACGATTTGTACTTTTTCCTAACAATAGCAGGGATTAGAGACTTGTTGCTAATCATAGGCTACATGCAGAAGCCATTTATCAAAACTAGGCCTCTGCGCTGAGAAATATAGGCTATTACCTGTGGCTTTTCAAAATCAACTCCAGTACGCACAATGTTGTACTAACCAAGACACCCATTGTTAAAATATTGATACTGAGTACGAAAAATGATTCATTAACAATGGGTTGAACCTTTATTGTGAGACACTGGAAGTTTGTAGATTATTTAGGGTTAAAAACGACGAGATTAGTCATATACGGTGTCAGTAATTTCTCAGAAACCATTATCCAAAGGCTATTTACTTGATATTTTATTGTCACCGAATCTTGACATTTAGTGGTTGCATTTCACATATACATATTTCACATAACTGACATTACATGCAAATAAATTCGTCAAAACTTTCAGTAAAAAAGCATTTCATTCCTCCGAAAAGAGGACGTTATGCCTGATATGTCAGGAAGCAAGTGGTGAACTTGTGTCACATATCCCATTGAATATGACACAGTGCTGGAGTTTGTTCACCAGAGAGGTGAAGTTTGTGATGATGTCTTTCCAACAATGTTCAAGACTCAAGGTGATTCCGCTTCCCTTTGAGATTGTGGTGCTTGCTGGCATAGGGAATGCTATGCAAATACTTGCCACAAAGGTCTACTGCAGTGAACAAAATTGCGCTATGAAAAAGCGTTAGAGCAAGGTGATAGCTCGATCTGTACGACCTGTTTCTAGCCCGTGGACGACCCTGTACACCAGCTTTACTCTCATCTACCGTGTAAAGTGCTGGTTCATCTGAACCTAAAGTTGCTTTCACTAGATCATCAGCTAGTACAAACGACAAAAGCATGTGTTTTGTCTGTCAACACAATAAGTTTTCTTTGGGTCCTCCTCATGAGGTTTCTTCATTCAATGCTGGGGAAAAACCACAAAAAGCAGTACACCAGGGAAAATCAGACTTGTTAAAAGTCAGACTCAGTGGTGCAAAAGATCCAAAGGATGCTAGAGCCATGAC
>LD345480.1:8303-18304 GCA_001465055.1 Ptychodera flava
GGAGATTGTTTTAGATTGTTTTCAGGTACCTAGAATATCTGAAAATTTCCTACAAAATCAAATGCTGCAAAGAAAGTATATGCTGTTAGTGTATTACTATTGACAGACTTTCTGGATGAACTTAAGTTTGTATCTTTCAACTGTTCACAGGCATTGAGATGGCCAAGTCTAGAGGAGCAAGATGCAGGCTAGGCCATGAGCTAGAAATCTGGTAAGATATTGGTTACTTTGAAAGAAAAAATGCGTATTTTAATGCAGCAAGACACATGTATTTATTGAACACTAGGCTGTAAAGGTGTCTTAAAACAGCATTGAGCGATATGAGCCTTAGATACCGGTACATCTTGCACAGAAAGTTTGATCCGAAACAGTAAGTGCATGAATTAAGTTTCAATTAAATTGTGTCCAATGGATGTAGAAAACAGACCCTCATGTTTTCATATATGCCTTTTTAGGTATTGATTAGGCATTATGGATAGCAATTTCAGAAGTATTCTATATTACTTTACTTAGATTAGAGGGGCATTCGCTTTCAGAAACTGACAAAACAGAAGATATCCAGTCATGAGTCTTGTGAAGAAAGTTAGAGATAATGTGCACCTAAAAAATGAAATATTTAAATTTTCCTCGTACAGTTTTAAACTATATACCACTGTGTGTAGGGACTGCATTGAAATAGTTCACTTTCACAATCAAGAATAAAAGTCAAGGCTCACCCTGAGAACATTTTCATTCCTGGCATTAAAGATTTAGCACAGTGGCTATGATCTCTAATACCTTGTTAGGAAAAAAAACTTCTTATTCTCACAGAAGCAGTAAGGTGAAAAGATATTTTTCCCTGCGAAGATCAATTCAAGTCCATACATCAGGTCTTTTCAGATTTGGCAAATGTATCTATGAGGTGCTTTCTGCCTCTAATAAACAAATGAATGTAATCAGATTGATATAATGTTATTCCTACTTCCAGCAAGTACAGTTGTTCCGACCATATCCATGATGAACCAAATATCTTTCTGCATTTATTCCATGTGTTAGCAAAATTACTGCAGTCTCCCAGTCACTACAGATACCTTCTATGATGTTGGCATGTAAGTATATCAGATTGTATATTTTCATTAAATCCTGAATTATTGTCATACATTACTGCCGTGTGCAGATAAGAATGGACAGTGAAATTGGTCTAAAGGTTATCACATTTGTGTAATTGGTTTGTAAAGTTGTTTCAAAATTTACTACAGAATCGGTAACTTTAGTTGAGTTGCAGCAAACAACAGAGGGATGATAGTGTTGTTTCACTGTAGGCTTCTGCTGTAATTGTTGATATAAAGCAATAAAGTAGACACTGGTTAGTGTCTGTGTGTGTAGGGTAAAGATTTCCTGACTTTCTATCCCCGTACATTTCAACAACTTTCTCACCTACTACTTCTGGCATATGTACACCCCTTTTCCTGTAGATCATGATTTTTTGCCAAAAAACTTCATACAATGCAAAGGGAACAAGAGGCTAATGACAACTGGACACTGACTGAGCTCTGATACACAGTAACTCAGAGCGGTGGTATATAGGAAATGTAATATGAGTCTGTGCATGTGAAGTGCACTGCAAAGTGTACTCCCTGGTGTGTGTTTATTATGGGTCCATAAAAGCTCTTTGATTTTCACCGCAGTTATAACAAGTCAGTGCAACTTCTGAGACAAGTTTTGGAACAACTTTATAAACCAATTACACAAGTGTGGCAACATTTAGATCAATTTTACTGTCCATTCTTATCTGCATATCAGTGTAATGTTTAATTTTGATATCAATTCTGACAATTCAGACACCATCTTGTATTTTCACACTCTTTACAAACTATTATATGGACTAGGTATAGTTGTAGTACATGTATGTGCTATGACTATCTGAACAGTGATGGAACAAAATCAAACTGTGAAAAATGTCAGTCTTTTGAACTGCATCAGAAGAATAACAATCAAAATATTTTCTGTCAAGCAATAATGTTTAGGATAATTGACCTGATGAGCAACAGCAATACTCTATTTTATTCCTGATACACAACAAATGTAGTAAAATTATTCCTTCAGTAATTCATGATTCATTTTATCAATTGGCCATGAGAATGCTGTTAAATTTCAACTTATTGAGTCAAGCAGAGAAATCCAACTACTAAATTCCATTTTCTCATAAATACAGCAGGAGCAGTGTCAGCAAACAGCCCAATTTCATTGTATCATGGTATGAACTCAAAGTTTTGTCATTTACTACTTTTAAAAGTACAGTAATACAGCATTTCTGTTTTTCACAGGCCTGTGATGCATAAGAATGTTCTCTGCAACTGAAGGGTAATATTCCTCAACAAGTAAGTAGCATTAAATATTGTGCTGCTGTGTCTGTTTGTCTTAGAGTGTGTATCATGCAATGAGACATTACAAGGTAGCTGACTGACATATTCAAGTGTATCTGAACAGAACACCATATCACATCGGACTGCAAATACATTTCTTAAATTCCTTTGGTGTCAATTGATTTTTTCAATGTCTGCGAATTTTTCAAAACGATCCCACTGGATCATTCTGTTTGTATCACTCAGATGTGCTACATGTATAACAGTAAGCTGAGTACATCTACACTTGGCATGTACCATTCTGTGTTCACTGTCTCTTCAAAAATGACATTGATAGGGTCCTTTTAACCCTTTCACCACCATGGTTCCACCCAAACCCATTGTTATCAATGGTGATCTTTGACCTGTATACAGGGAACTGGGGGTGAAAGGGTTAAACTTACAAGTGTAAGGCATTTCTCAAAAACAAACACAGTTACTCCTTTTTCTGAAGTTTGACAAATATCTCTCTCATATTTCCGCTGTCCAATTACCAGTATGTACTGTAATTTTGATTGTTCAAAAATAAGATCCATGTCAGAGTTCGCGTTTACGCAAAAATCGTGCGTATTTACGCATTGAAATTGACTCTCTATGCATTTTTTCATCATTATGCGTTTTCTATACGCAAAGGATAACACCGAAAGCACTCCCCCACGACTTAGCTTAGGCGACAACCAGACGAAATTTGTTGCACTGAACACATTTCTGTCAATCACTCATTTTGTGTGGAAAGTTTCGGATTCTCTGGGCGTTGTCTGAAAAATCGGCATCGTAGTCCACACGTTATCACGTTAGGCACGTTATCATGTCAGCTGTGCCTATGAATTACGTTGCTAATTTTCAGGCGAGCGATAGTTTCTGAAAGTGAGTGATTGACAGAAATGTTGCGACAAATTATATAAATGCCAACCGTGCACGATCATCGCGTAGTTCCCAAATTTTGATCAAGCACACATGCAGCATGGCGTCGAAGCAGACAAATCTGTTTTAATTTCTTTCAACTTTGCTCTACAAGTCCGTAAAAAATGATTCATTGGTAGAGCTCGTCGGAATCCCGATAAATTTTGAACACTGCAGAAGTGTCTGGATGGTAACTGGTCGTTCAGGCACCAAGTCGTTTTGGCCCAAGTCGTTTCGGCCTCTCAATTTCCGGTCCCAAGTCACTTCGGCACCGCAACCCAAGACTTTTCGGCATCTGTGTTCCGATTTTTTTTTTCAAACTATTTAGTAATTGACTGATCCGTCATATTTGTAAGTGGACCTTTGCGTTCTGACCAGTACTTTATGTGCATTTTGTGTGAATTTTGCCGTGCTGTTTCCTCACTGCTTTCAAACTTTTTCCGTATCTGCGGCTATTGATATCGATAAACTTGTGTCACAGATTTGAAAATGATATGAAGTTTTTTCTTACGGTCTCTTCCAATGTTCTCACAAAGATTAAGCATGTACGTGAAAGTTAGTTGACACTATACTTTTTAGTACTTTGATTTGTAACATTGCGCTCCAGCACTAGTTCCCACAGGTAGCCTTCAGCAGTGTCAAAACGTCTTGGGTTGGGGTGCCGAAACGACTCGGACTTGGGGCCTGAAATTGGAAGGCCGAAACGTCTTGGGCCGAAACGACTTGGTGCCGAAACGTCCAGAAACCGTCTGGATAAGCTGCCATAACTCTAACTTCTGGGTTGCCCGATGTGTTGTGACGGTTGCATGTATACCCTTCGCTGTTACGTTTCAACATTGTTCAAGTTGTTCGTTAAACTGTTTTCATTAAAATAATGTTACATCGTACAATCCAAATATGTAGTGTAGGTTTATTCAATGGCACATTGTATTTTGCAGTCAGTTTTTTCATCAATCGAGTGCGGAAGTGAAATTACGCACTCAAATCCAGCCATTACGCAATTTTAGCAGACTAATGCGTATGCCGTACGCGAGGAGAAAAAAGTCACCGCGAACACTGCATGTGTAGATTGTTCAAAGGCATTGAACACAACTTGATGTACAAATACAGTTTTAAGTGACATTAAGCACACTGGGTATATTTAACTTCAAATTTCATTCATGTTCTGCTAAGCTTTTGATAAATTAATGCATCTTCTTTAATGATCCTACCAGTGGAGCTTGTGCCATCTTTCTGTACTTCCTACAAGCAGCTTTGAACAGTGTTCAAGCTTTAATTGGATTTGTAAATGTGATTAAACACAGTGAATTTTTGCATGAAACAGGTTCAGTCTAATATTATGCATTCTACTTTATCTCCAGCATGGGTTTTGAAAATATGGTGAATGATATATTTATATTTATTACACACAACTATGAAAGTAACTGCAAAAAAATTAAACATCAATTTATTTCTTGTTTACAGAAAATGCTTAAAGATTCGCGCCAAGATTGATCTTTGTAACCAAGGCAATTTCAGAGAACTCTGTTGGTTCAGAGGCTGGGCAAATATTCAAACCTTGGAAGATTACTGCCTACCAAGAATGATCTCAGAACTCACAGGCCAGGTAATGTGATGTCACAGCTAGTACACAGTGTAACTATATCTTTCTTGCACCAATTACTGTCAATCCACCATGGTCATGATACATAATTATTGTTGACAGTGTATCTATTAATACTTTGAAATCAGTATCTCCGCTGATGAATTAATTGCTGCTGTGCAAAGTCTCAGTTAGAATGTGCTGCATGTCAAGTTTAGCCACTCTCATTAATAATATTGGCATGCTGTTACACAAACTTCTATATTGTCTCCATGCAACATTCAAGAAGGCAGCTAAAAGTCAATGCAGACAACAGTAAAGACTCATAATATACTGGTAATTCTGTTATTTTCTCACAGGCTAATGTTTGTGACAAATTCGATACCAGTATATTTCAAAGATGTTTACATTCGGCTGAAAATGTAATAATATTTTTTTATCCACTCAATTTTGTTAACATGTGTTAATGTTTTCTTTTTTAGCATGGGAAGGAAGTGTGCACAGCAGAGCTTGATTTAGAAGATATGAGAGCTTTTAGAGGAGAATTCTCAAACAGATGTGTGCAGGTAAGAATTTGAAATTCTGAAACAGTGATTGGTAATTTCTCATTTGGAATGCACAGTAAGTGAGGCTACCCACAATTCTCCATGATCTGTACACACAGAGATCACTCACTGAACTGAAGCAAATTTCTTCTGTACACAGAACAACTTGGTCCATATTTCAAAATTCTGGCAACATAGTTCTGATAACCATTATTATCTGATTTGTCACTGAATAATGAGAAGATCAACCCCTTTTCAGCGGAGGAGATAGCAATTTTGAAACTTTGTCGACATAGATTTTTGACAGCCATACACAATATTTTTAAGGAAATTAAGGGAATAAGTTGCAGATGTGTTGGCAAAAGTAAAGTATTGATCTTCTTTAATGTTCGTAACAAAGGAAATTTGCATGTCTGACCGGTGGTATGATGAGACCATCTTAGTTGATGATAACTTTGTCTTGTGACAAGTGTGCAATTTTTAGCACCTCCAAACATCGACTTCTCATTCAATTTAATGTCTGAGTGAACAAAGTAAGGGGAATTGTTGGTAGCCTCACTTACTGTGGAATGTCATCTGTAGTTTCATTTCATCTGTCAGTCAAAGCACACTTACTTTTTGTCATCATTACGGCATGTGAGAATTCAATGCCTCTAATTCAGTTTTAAAGCCATCAGCATAATATGTTAGTCATGATGTACCACTCTGTTCATTGGAAAATGTTCTGAAGGAAAATAATAATGCTAATGTGAAGTGTTTTGATTCTGAAACTGTGAGTAATGACATCGACATGTGAATCTAATCTGCCTGAGAGCCAACTCTTGACATGTCTTAAATAAATTTGACACATGTATGGCACCGTCTTCCTTGCTCCAGCTTTCACATAACTCAGCTGAGCCAAAAATTCCCAAAATGTTGTAATCACAACAAAACGAAATGTTTGACGGACAACCACCTTTGGCAGTATCACGATAAATTGGGCTTTATTATTAAATTATTGCTTGAAAGGCACTGTTCGCGATCCCTGGGATCGTCTTTGTCCTTAGTCTGTAAGAGGATTATGGAGGTGTGATAGCATTTTGTTTTCCATTGAAATTGTAATCTGGTGGGTAAATTTTCTGGTGAGAAAATCTGGTGCCAACACATGCCTTTAAGTTGTTTATTTCACTCTAAGTCAGAAGCTACTGTGTTCATGTCTTGCAGGCTACAACGTCAGAAAGATATCCAAGCATACAAGTAGATTTTGCTCTGTCACTAGAGGGTGATGTTGCACATCCATCATTTGAACCAATTCAGTGGAAATGTGCCTTTGGTCCTGCATGCTGTCTCTGGGACTAATTCAGAAGAAGTGGTCAGGTAGGAAATCAAATTATTCTTTGTAACTACAGAGTGATCAAAAGTAGTATAATCGTGATTGTCATTTGATAAAACATTACAAAATATTTTTAGGCTATTTGCTGCAGAAAGCAACTCTTGCATGCTCCACAGCATTCAAATTTATTGTCTAATGTTTCAAACACCCTATTAGCTAAAAAGTGATGTGCATGATTCTTTGATGATGTCAAAGAAACTGTGTAACCATTATTTTGAACAAGAATCATTAAACCAGTGTAAGACTTTTGAGTGTCCTTTCTACAAGGATTGAACCATGCTTTATGGCATGTACATACTCAACTTTCTTTATTCTTGGATTATGATTCAGCACTCCAACCAGTCCACACTGCACAAATACTTGGATTATATTGACACTTTTATAGCTTGATTTCAGCACTCCAACCAGTCCACACTGCACAAATACTTGGATTATATTGACACTTTTATAGCTTTATTTCAGAACTCCAACCAGTCAACACTGCACAAATATGAAAAGCGTAAATCACATATTTCTGCTGTGCAACTCACAAGCAAACACCAACATTTATAGTTGATTAATTAATTTATTCATTTATTCATTTATTTACCAGTATCTAGATTTTGTGTACTTAGTCAGTCAGTTATTTATTCATTTATTTATTCATTTCTTTGATTTCAGGGTGGTTTTTTCTTACCACAAAGTGGTGGCATTGATAGCTCATCTATAGCCTGTATTTTATCTTCTATGTGTCATATCTTCTGTGGTGCTGTCACAAACGGAAGTAAGTTCATTAGGACAGTTTAATTAAAAAACTGAAGTTTGCCAAAAAAAAGTAATTTAATTTATCATGCAAATACACAAAATAATTCATTCATTGATGAGCACATCCATGAAATACTAATTTGCAGGGGTTCTCAGATTAAGTATCAATACAGCTATTTTTAAATCGGGTTCAAACTCACAACGTACAGCATCCAGTTGCTAGGCATAGACAGAACTGCTCGGCCAAATTCCCACTCTCAAAAAGAGTGGTTCAATAACTGGGCTAAGTTGTTACATTTTTCTGACTGCAACTGCACCACACATTGTAGAGTTCTAAAGCACTCACGCTCGTACACTCACTATCACAAATCGCACACAAACTTTATCGAAGCAATAAATACATTGCTTATACTGGGCAAAAGACAGCCTCAGGGACAATTCTGTCCACCAGGAGAGCTATCAAGAGCTATCAAGTAAATATAATCAACTTTTAATCATGTAATCTATTCTTTATGATAAGAATTGCATTAATATGAATGTCTTCCAGGCAATTAGAACATAAATGTTCAACCCAAGCCACAAACAGCAGTTGTGTTTGACTTACATTTATTATCCATATACTTGATTAGCTGATGTAATCGGTTGCAATATCACAAGTACTGAGATGGTTTGAAGATGTACTTTGTGAGAGACAGCCACTATCAAAGTAAGGTACATTACAAAAAGAGGTCACACATCTAAAGTAAAAAAAATTATGAAAATTTCTTCAAGTTAGATTTTACTCTTAATTGCAATGGATAAGAATAGAATATTCCTTTTCAAAGAAGTAACCTCTAACATAAATTTGACAGATACCGATGTTCCTGGTGATGTATGAAGGATTGTTTGAGAAACCAATTACACACCGTCAGATTCTAGAGACATAGCTAAAAGAGTGTTTACAACATGTTACATGGGCAGTGTCAATTCATCCGGAGACACAAAGCAACATGCCAAATCATTGGCTGCCAGGCAGAATACATTGGAAGGTGAGAATAAACGTAATATTGTATATACAGTACGTACCACACATTGATTGCCTATGGTCTCTGTCGCCAATATGTTAAGATTTCAGACTCTGGAGTTACTTTTAATACATACAGCATGGCTTGAATATTGTGAGCTATACCTGACAAATTCATTGAAATGTTATAAATTTGTTTGAAACAGTTTACTAGAGCAAGAAGTGGTATACATGTATGAGAACACAGATGTAGTATGTCTGTAATTTTAGGTCAGTCGCACCTAAGAGACAAAACTGTCAGCGATCTTTCTGTGAAAGCTTTGTGGATTTATTGATATATCATTGACAATGATGAGCAAAGAAGTAAATAACTACTTGAGTTTACTCACTTTTGAATTTACCATACATCTGTGATATAAAAAATGTGTTTCAATATGTTTTTTCCTTAGATTTAGAAAGGGATTAGGGGCGACGTCAAAAGTTAAGTGTTTAATAAAAAACTTTATCCTTTTAGTTTGGAGGTGGAGGGTTTGACCCAAAAAAGTTTCTAGCCAACAAATAGATTTAAAGGCCCTTTTGCCGATCCCTGGGATCGCCTTTGTACTATTCTGTAAGATGATTACGGAGGTGTGATAGCCTCTTGTTTTCCATTGAAATTGTAATCTAGTAAGTAAATTTTCTGATGAGACAATCTGGTACCAACGCAGGCCTTTAAGGTAAAAATTGTTGGGGGAATGAATATTTTGAGAAAAAACAGCAGAAATGTACACTGTCGTGTTGAAGCCAGAGTCGTCTTTCAACACATGCATGACCGCCCCTGCCTTGGTTAGTGAAAACAATGCAAGCTGTTGGCCTCTGTTGCACTCAGGATTTATAATTATATTTTGTTACATTTCAGGTGTTGACAATGTTGTCAATGTGACCTGGTTTTGGCAAAAGGTTCAATATAGTTGAGTCAAGCAAGTTTCTAGGGGGGTTAGAGGAAAAATAAGAATTTAAGATTTTATCCTTCATTGAATTTTCGACGTTAAGTTTCATCTAATTCAAGAAAGGAGGTGGGAAGTTGTATGCAAATGAGAACAAGTGTCGCGAAGTGTAGCGAAGCTAAATTAACACTACACTTGAAATCGTAATGTGTTAGGAGTGTTGGTTTATATTTTATAAAGCATTCTGTAAAATTTGTACATCGAGTTTCTTTGATGTATTGTCAAAATAAAGCCATGAATGGCGTACTTGATTGCTTGTCATGGAAGGATATGCCTGTGTAAAGCGGCCCTATTGTCACAAACGCCCGGTCACCCCCAGGCCTGGGTCACCCCGGTGACCGGAGGCTGTACGAGGAATCCCCAAGTCACTTCAATGCGCGGCCACGCGATCGCGTATGAGTTGTGTTTGTTACATCGTGGGGCGACTGAGCCGTACATCGTACTGCAGCCAAGTCTCACCATTGTAGGGGAGCAGCTGATGA
>LD345481.1:6184-32344 GCA_001465055.1 Ptychodera flava
ATCTAGTCACTCACTACGTATTGAACAATGTAGATGGGAAAGAACAAAAGTACCAAGATCTGAAAGAGTTTGCTTGGTGTGTAACAGTGGCCAGGTGGAAGACGAAATACCACCTGTGTTTAGTTTGCCCGGTGTACACTGAGTTAAGGCAAAGATTCATTCCATTGTATTTTTATGATCCTCCAGTCCGTTATAAGTTTTACTTACTCATGGAATCACAAAATGTTTATTTAGTAAATCAATTGAGTAGATTTATTTATTTTGCTTTTCAAAAACGAGACAAAGTTTTGCAGATGTAAATACTTTTCCAAGATGGTATGTATGGTAATGTATTCTTTTGTATTTAAGGGCCGAAGGCCTTATATACTGAATAAATCAATCATTCATATATGTAAGAACGGAATTTTTTGTGTTCAGATTATTGTTCTCATTATCTCAACTCTTTAAGCGCGAGATTTCTTTTTTGTCCTTTACTTCATATCAAGATAAACGTGAAATTACACTCTTACAAGTACACTAACCACTTCAGAACTTTAGACTTTACCAGCTCTCTCTCTCTCTCTCTCTCTCTCTCTCTCTCTCTCTGCCATAGCGTGCCTATCTACATTTATATAATATTAGTAGTTTTGGGACCGGTCTTTGGCAACCGTGGGATGGGACCTTTTTTGTTTCTATCGTCAGTGATGATGTAACCATTACGAATAAGTTAGGATAAAACAAAGTTTGAACCCACAACATTGTACTGGGACAATCTAAAAGTATATCATGGCAACAGGTGACATAAATAATTCGTTCCTGCCTCTTGAATATTACATTTGTGCAAACGGACTTTAGAATCTGAATATCAAACTACCCAAAATATAATAGATTCTGCAGCAAAAGCTGAGTTTGGCACTCTGCCTGCACCGTGCATTAATCATTCGTCGAACGATGTCTGTAGAAGAGAGAATGTGCTTTTGACAAGTAGCTCGAGGGGAAACAAACCCCCGATCAAAAGTGTATGGTTGAAGACGGCAATATCTGTACTACCAAGAGAATTGTTGCTAAAACAGCCAATAATAGTAACATAAGCAAATAATACGTTGCCATGGTGCCAACTAAACTAGGTCATACTCGTGTCTTCTAAACGACAATAAACCATGCCATTTAAGATTTTTAACCTAAAACTAGGTGAAACTATTGTGAATTCAAGATACCCGACATTCGCACAGTCATGTTTAATACACTTATATTGCTAGGCAGTCGATCATTATAGTCCGAGCCTTCGACTGTCAAAGTACGTGAATTAGTAGTCTTAATCGCGGGGAGCAAGCACCATGAGGTGGGTACAATGTTTAAAAATCATAAACATCAAGTATTTCCAAAAGTAAATTTTACAAACTGTAACTATGTCAATGAAATGAAAATTTGAGAATTAAGAAAGCTTTTTATTTATCGACGTAAATAATAGGCTTCGAATCAAATCGGGCGATAGGCATTTCTGTGCACTGCGTTTAAAGCAATACTAGACAAACGTTATTTTCTCTTTCTCATTACTCTAATTTTGAGAAAAAAGTCTCAAGTCGAGACGTCAGTTGATGTATACGAGAAGAGCCGTGCTTTCATTTTGCTCTGTTTGATTTCGATGAGAGAAGCGAAAAATGGGGAGATAAATAGTTGCCATGCCATCTGAGACTACACAGAGTAGCATCTATGACTGTACACAGGTCAGCACAGGTGGTATTACATATAGTCAGATATGCAAGCAGTCAAGGAGCGCCATTCGAAAAGCCAATACTTTTTGAAGATCTTCAATCAACAAGATAAAGTAACAGCTTAGTGATACACGGCAATTCTGATATTATCGACTCTTGTCACGATGTGATCGATTGTTCCGTTTTATAGTTTTACACTTTATTTCTTCAATGTCATTTCCCTAGAAAATTCACTATTTTAGAACTGCTAATGCGACCAAACTGTACTTCAGACCGCCTGGACCCTAAAGAATGTTGGTTCCTTTCAAATATGTTTTTCTGTTTTAGATTTACGAGCTTGTTATTAACATCGGCAGCAGTGTTCTTGTTGAAGATTTTGTCAGTCAGCGGTGAGATTATTATTGTTTTATCAAGATACAACGTGTAACATCTTTAGTTTTCTTCTCGTTGATTTGTTTTCTTGTACATTGTAAAGTTTGATGCTTAAAGCTTAACAACGTTATCGCTGTCTAAAATTTAGCGTTTGATGATAATGACTAGATCACAGTGGGCTGATAACAGTAAGATATATACTAAAAGGGACAAAGTCTGTCCTTTTAGTACTTTTAGTACTTTGTGTTATTCTATACTATGTTGTGCTGTAAGATACCAATGCTCTAGAGCTCTGCAGTGTCGCTTTATCTGTCTGTACTGACAGTACTTCATGTGCTGTGCTGTCTGTACTGACAGTACTTTATGTGCTGTGCTGTCTGTACTTGACAGTACTTCATGTGCTGTGCTGTCTGTACTGACAGTACTTCATGTGCTGTGCTGTCTGTACTGACAGTACTTCATGTGCTGTGCTGTCTGTACTGACAGTACTTCATGTGCTATACTGCTCCCCAACGTTTTGAGTTTGTTAGAGCATAGAACCTATAAGGTCTATGGTTAGAGCAGTCTTTAAACCGCAATAGTTCCGTTTCAAATAGATGTATATCGTTTAGGACATAAATTTGTGTCCTAGACCCCAGCGTCGCTCACGTTGATTGGTAGGTTTTATGTCCCTGTGTCCCATCTGCGTTCATTCATTGGCTACCTATCTGTCCTCAAGTCTCATTAATATTTACTGTTCCGAATCCAGTTCATTCATTGGCTGCCTTATGTTCTTGTCCCTGCCTCACTTTCGAGTGTTACTTGTCTCGCTCTGCCATGTGCTCATTACTGTAACGCATCTGCGAGCCTAGGCAATCATTACCAGACAGCTAGAGCGTAGTCGCAATGTTTATGAAGACAAATTTGTCTTCACAAACCTTGCAACTACGCTCTAGCTGTCTGGTAATGATTGCCTAGGCTCGCAGATGCGTTACAGTAATGAGCACATGGCAGAACGAGACAAGGGACACCCGAAAGTGAGGTAAGGACAAGAGCATATGGCGGCCAATGAATGAGTTGCATTCGGAACAGTAAATATTAATGAGACTTGAGGACATAAAGGCAGCCAATGAATGAACGCAAATGGGACACAGGGACATAAGACCTACCAATCAACGTGAGCGACGCTGGGGTTTAGGACACAAATTTATGTCCTACATGATATACGTCTAATTGGCCTATGATTTATGTCCTAGACACATGTACCGGCAACAATGATTGGTGTTTGTGGACCTACAAGGTCCTCTTTCAGCGCACTCATTGGCTGGACCCTTTCTCTTAGGTCTCATTAGTATGTAATGTTCACCTCACGCACTGTGATTGGCTACCTTGTGTCCTTGTGTTAGCCTCGTTCTGTAGTGTTCTCTGCCTCGTAATGTTAGTGTCTCCTTGACTTCCTGGATACCGTTGTAGTAACAAGTCATTTAAAGGGTTTGTACGTGGTTCGATCAAAGACAAAGGCAGAAGGCCGAGTTCGCTTGAGAAACATTCACTAATTCAAAAAATGAGTGTCTATTTGGCTCCGAATACATGCTAGTAACGATTCAGTTTTTAAGTAATATTTTGAACTGTCGCCGGTGTGAACTAACTCTTCTGTTGTAGCTTTGTTCTGAACACAAACATTCTGAACAATATCGAACATATCGGCTGTTCACAAATATAGTTTAGTGAACACTTAAAAAAATATGAGGGACCGTTTTCAATATTCGAGCATGCCGACGGCATATCCTGAATTATATTATAGCAGTTTGCGCGTGCAAATTTTTATTAAATCCAGAGCTCCGATTGGTTCCGATACGAAAACGACCCGTTGCATTATTCATGATGTTCTACGATTGGTACACCACAGTAAGTACGCAGTTAACTAGCCTTGGACACACTACTGAACTATCGGGCGGCCGCTTTTGGTTTGGAGAGCAATATTTTCATCCATTTTTGTGAAGCCGTGGTGTACTTAGAACTATTCCTATGACATCGTCGCCAACTGACTCAAAACAGAATGATGCTGTTTAATTTACACTGTTTCCTTGTTCTCAATGCTATTGATATTTTCTCAAAAGGAAATCGAAATATCAGTAAATCCACCACGTCGACATCTCCGTCCAAAACAATGATATATTTACAGCACTGCTATTGAACGTTCCAATTTTACTGGTGGTTTACCAGTGACAGTAGTCGCATGGGATGCAGTATTAAAAATTTCGCCAGTGTCTTCGCTATAGAGGCAGTTATGATTGTTAGAATCATGTACTATAGGTGTCTGAACACTTCCACATTGTTAGTGTTATGCAATCGGGTCGTACCAGTCTTCTCTCCACATTGTACGATATATATCATCACTGGACCAAACTTTTCCAAATTTAAACAAGGAAATGCTTATAATTTTGCGTTACTGGCCAAATCAATATATTACCATTACAAATGTAGAGGGTGGAAACAGTAAACACAATGCGTGCAGTGTAAATTACATTTTAACAACATTGCAGTTCACTGCAGTAGCTTCGCTACTGAAAATGGTTGTAAATATTACCAAACTGACTTGATATTTCTCAGTTGACTTTTGGCCTTTGTTTTGACGTCGCGATGGAACAAGGTGAAGACATCCTGAATTATTGCTTACTTCAACAGTTTCAAGGAAGTAAATGGAACACTACATTACGAGGCAGTGAACATTACAAAGACAAACTCAGGGGCATGTGGCAACCAATCATAGTGCTGTGAACTGAGTGCGGTCAGCGAGATAACATGCAATCAAATTTCTAAAATAATACACAATTGGCAAATTATGTTTGAAGACAATGAAGTTGCAAATAAGAATTTATTGGAAACTTTATAACCACACTACAATTCGACGTTGTGTTGGACACTTTAAGACTTTCCTCAAAAAGAACTTGTAAGGAAAATTTCTAGATTTAGAATGCAAATAAGTTATGCCTAAATGATCTTTTTTCATAATAAAATAGCGAAGTGGAACCATTAATATGTTTTTTATTTACTAGATTTGTGAGACAATTAGAGGAAAATCGATGATTGTTCGTGTAGGGTGACCTTGTTGTGCATCGAACAATCCTCTGGACAAAAATAATGTTGATCTACGCTCTTCTTTGTAACTTTGTTGTTATGGCTTAACGGGTCTTATATTACCGACGAACACAGGTAAATGCGACAAACCAATCTTAAGTGAAGGACTTCATTATGAGGGAGAGGATTCATTTGAAATGAGAGTGAATGATGGCGCTACATTACAATTTTACTGTGACCCTGGATACACTCTCTTTGGTGAATCAAGAATCATCTGTGAAGGAAGTCAGTTTACCGGAGGACCGCCAACTTGTATCGGTATGTTGTACAAATTATTCTTTTGTTCAATACATCATGACCGAACACCTTTTTAACTTTTATCCAGTTTCACATCAATTGTCATATTGTTGTTCAAATACTTACTTCATAGTTCATTCAGTCAGCCTTGTGTTATAAAAACATCCGGATACATCAAAGCCATGTAGAAATCAATACATTATAATGTCCGACAAGTTGCTAATGGACGTTCCGATCCGAGGCTATTGCCTCAAAAGTTACCCTGTGGTGATGGTGCATCGAATTTCTCAATGAGTTATGGCATCAGTATTAGAAAATCGTACGCGAGGAAGATCACACTGGTACCGTAGAGCTACACAGTCTTTGTAGGAGACTCATTTCATTTGTTCATTTGAATTGTGTGAAATGATCACTTGTCAAATTTTCTGTAAATTGTAACTTGTGACGTATTTTTCAGAATTTAGTTCTGTCGGTGAAATGCAGTTATTTCTTTACACCTAAAATCACATGATAATGCATGGTGTGACGTCTTAATAACCGAGACTGAAATATTTCGTCAAAAATAACATAATGTTGACCAACTACATTGTGAGTGAAAGGCGTTTTCATTGTACATTTTTAGATTCTTTTGAAAATCTGTGAACATTGGCCATATAAACACCATATCAATATATTCTTGTAGCTTAATATTTTGTACTGCACCGGAGAATTATTTCTCTATCCAGAGCTTTCGACAACTATCCAGCCGCCTTTATCAATGGCGTTGATTAGCACCACTGCGCATGCGTAATCTTAAAATATTATCCCAGATTCGAGATAGCTGATACCGTCCACCATCCCGATTCAACGTTGGTTATGTGTTCTTATATACATCGCTTTATCAATACTTCTCTTGAACCAATTAGGCTGCCGATCCAAGATTTTCACATTTTCTACCATATCAATGTAGGACCTACATTAAGTTTTAATTTGTTCAATTGTGAACACCAATGTTAAACAAAACTAAATGATTTCCTTTCTGGAATTCATAGAAAAAAGGACAATAATTCGTGTTTAATTTCGTATTCTCCAGATCAAAAAAACAACAGAATGAAAAACCTGTTTACTGAATCTGTGAAAATAAAATAATCAGAATTCACCCCTCACTGTCACAAAACTCGCATTCTTTGTTTAATAAGCTGAACTTAAGAGTGAAAGTAAATTTTAAATATCTTCTGACGGACAAATTTCTAATCTGTGGGCATCATACACGGGTTAACTTGAACAGTCGTTGACTTTACTTTCCTGCAGTGATATCACCAGGTCTTGTTGTTTTTACATCGAGTTTACACTTTAGTACACTAATAAATAATCTTCATTTCTGATTAGCTGAAGCCACCACCACCAGGACCAACAATAATAATGGAGGTAACCAAGGCTTCGCATTTACTGATGACGATCGTTACAATGAAGGTACTGCTGGTGATATAGGCACTAGTGATGGTACTAACGCCGACAATAACGACGGTGGTACTGCTGATGGTGGTACTGCTGATGGTGGTACTGCTGATGGTGGTGATAGAGGCACTAGTGATGGTACTAACGCCGACGATAACAAAGGCGACACTGCTGATGATGGAACCGACGCCGAAGGTGATAGAGGGACTGACGGTGACGATGGTACCACAGGTAACGATAACAACGGGGGTACTGATAACGTAGCCGGTAACCATGGTGAAGATGACACCGCTGTTGATGGTAATGGTGATAAAGACGGCGTAAACGGTAACCGTAACAATGAAGATGATGCTGGCGTCGACGGTAACCAAGGTGATGATGACACTGGTGGTGATAGACTTGATGAAAATTCTAACACTGACAGACTTGACGGAAACTCTAATAAAAATGGTTCAGAAGTGTTAACTTTCAGCATGCTCGTGGTGTTTTCTGCGGTCACATCGATTGTAGTTATGTAAGAGTAAATTCAGAACAAGAGTGAATTTTGCAGACTGGGTGTAAAATTTGACAGCCATATAGAATCAACCAAGTGTCCTGTTCTCCAATCCTTTTCACCCTCTGACCTAAAGATTTGCATATCCTGCCTGGACTATCTAATGAGAACTGAATGAACAGAAAACATCTGTAGAATTACGACTGTGTTTATTGCGAGATATGATCCATCTTTCATAGTTTTTATGCAAAAAAAAACAGTTTCTAATCATTCTCCCCGCAGTGTGTTCAGTCCGTTTTCACCTAGCCGACACCACGTATTGTGTTATATTGGCAATTTAAGTAGGAGGCATTTTGATATGCATGATTTTATAGTGAAACAAGAATGTTTTTTTCAGACAGAACGAAAATACATAAATATTCGCACTTACAGCTAATGAAACCTCAACACCAATGTACTGTACTAAAACTTTTGAATAATAAGATTTTTATCACAATTTCACATTTGGTCGTATTTTGTTTCCATACATTTTACTACTACGTTCTTTTACTTTATTTAGCTTTGTACAGTGTCGTCTCCTGCAGAGATAAATGAAGTATTAAAATCAATTCAATATCATTATGTCTGTTAAAATGCATGGTTCTTTGAGAACATTAGTTTCAAAGCAAAATTTAAAAATCAATTCCTTTTGTTCGATTATGTCCTTGTATCGACTGTTGATTTTACATTTTTGTTGCTTTCCAAAATATCGATGACGTCACATACATATTCACCATCAATTCTTAAATCGATCCACCGTCGAGAAATATCCGAACATAGGTTTTCGACAAATATAGAAAAGCTTATTTCTACAGGAGCGGCGGAAATGGTTTGCTTCCCGAGAGACTGTTCAAAAAAAGACTACGAAATGCATTGAAAACAAAATGAGGGCAACTGACGATGCCTGAGACGTTTACTTAGAAAAGTAGCTCCATTTTAATGCGACAGAGTTTCCGCAATGCTATACTCTGCATGTATATAAGACTTTTGTTTGCATGTTTGACTTAAATTTCTCTGTTGATAAAAAATAAAATACACATTTATGTTACAATGTATGCAATCAATCATTTAGCATAACACGTCACTTATTGTTAATATTCTGTGCTTGAGCTCTCCTTAAAAATTCACTTTTTATCATACTATTGTGGAAGGAATGGAATAATACTTGAAATTGCAAGTATTGTGTTTATGCATCGCCCATTATCTAATTAAAATTATTAGACATGATAAGTCAACCACACATTTTCAACTTCTTCTCCTACAATAATTTTTAAAATTTAGTGACACTTTGAATATCAATGCTTTGTCAAAATCTTTTCAACATATTTCCGTACACTCTGAGCAACTCCCAGTATCGATGTTGTACACTTTACATGAATCGCACAAACGAGAATTTCTTATCTTCTAATGGAATAATTTCGGACCATTTGGCACTCCACGGTATCATAATTTCTAATAAAGAGACTTAGCTAACATCCTCAGTTTGTTCAAAATTATAATTACATTTCATTTCCCAAATGAAATTGTTTTTGTCTCGGTAAAAGTGTTTTCCATCAAAATATCATTAATAACTTTTGTTTCCATCTGAACACCATCGATGTCAAAAACATTGAAGTGGTCATCACCAATTTTGAAACGAAACTACCATTATACAACGCATTCCGAAGGAAACGTCTTTGGTGGCCAGTAGTTTGTCTTGACATCTGACTTTAAACCACACATACAGACAATCAATATAAATGTAAGAAAGTTTGTTAACAATCTGGATTGGTGTATCATTGTGGTTATTGAGAGATCAAAGAGTTCCCCAGTCTTCGTCTTTCTGTAAATAAAATGAGAAGATATTTTTTCCACTTAGCGCTGTACAACTTCTATTGAACAGTTTTCTATGCCATGGAAACTTAAGGACTACCACACAGCTCAGTGAAGCTTTACATATTTAGTCTTTTAATAATAGGAAACACTTGAGACAAGTTTTTTTATCTTATATTTTGCATGATCTAAAAAAAAACTTTTATCGACTATCAACACTGCTGCTAAATACAAGAGATTTGGATAAGCCTAAACTTTGCCTCAGATTTTCTAAGAATTAAAAGCGTTTTTGTAATTTCTCTATTTCGGTGCCCCAGAGCCCATTTACATTTTACATTTCTCTTCGCCATAGCCTACAAATACATGTATTCTCGAGCATTTTGGTTCTGTTGACCATTTTATCTCGCCAATCGTGTTGGTGACTTAGCCTCTCTGCTGGGCGGTGGCGCTACACTTCCGCCCAGGGAAGAGTTCTCCTGGTCATGCTGGTGGAAGTGTAGCGCCACCGCCAAGCAGAGAGGCTGGGTCACCGAGACTATCTCGCAAATACACTTTTTACATTTATTAAGACTTCCAATCCAAGTCGCTTCTGTTTTATCTTTATTCATTTGACACCTCTTTTCCATAATTTCTGTAACAATTTTCACAGATTTCTCATTTTTGACAAAAATAGT
Organism: Ptychodera flava; assembly: GCA_001465055.1. Taxonomy (NCBI): domain Eukaryota; kingdom Metazoa; phylum Hemichordata; class Enteropneusta; family Ptychoderidae; genus Ptychodera; species Ptychodera flava. The sequence goes on from LD345481.1 coordinate 16,063, forward strand.
TGTCATCATCAAGTTGACCAATGCGTATTTTTTGTGTTGTTGTTGTTGATTTAATTCCGGTTCATCAATGCCCCCAATATCTGAGGACGGTATTATTTTACACGCCAATATTAAAACAGAAAGAATATAGATAATTGTTCGATGAGAGGGCATCGCTGGCGTACCCCTCTTACCAATCTGAAAAACTGTAACCCATCTATAATTTTTATACAAATTTCAAACCATTGTACACATTACTTTCAACTATTTATGAATATTTGAACCAAAACGAAATAAAGTCAACACTTCTTGAATATACCTCCAATCAACTAAATCAGGAAGCTTTTAAAAATCACTGTATACTTAGCAGCTCGAGGTTTATTATATCCTTAATGTACAGTCATATATATCACGAATCACTCTGACTACTCCATTGGCTTTCCTGCTGTTGCTTTACCTCACTTGATCAAAATTATCAGGTGTAGGCATGACAGTCTTCAAATTATTTGCCAATACCTGTGCAAGTATTTGATAATCTAAATATAATAGACAACTAGGACACCAGTTTTTGAGTAAATGTGTCTCTTTTTTATGTAACAGAGTTATACCCCTCCCCCTAGTTGAGAAGTCGAAAGCTGACCCCGTTGAAAATTTCCATGATAGTAATTCAAAACAAAAGTTCAAATCAATGGCCAACATGTTATGAAGACCTCTAATGGTAGCTCATCGTAGCCCGGCGATTTCTTTCACAACGTTCAAACAAACGACTTCTTCTGATATCGCTTTGTTACAAAATATTTCTGGTCGGTACAACACATTTTGCACACGAGTTTCTCTGCCATGTTCACTATAAATACTTTTTATAAAAGCTTGTCAACTCGTCAAGAATTTCTCTTCTGTTCATGTCATGCATTCTTTTTCTGTGTGCAACTTTGTTTGGTATTTTTTTTCTGTCTATTTCTTTTTTCCAAACCAAACAAAAATATTTCGTACTTTTTCCTCCATACACGATTTATTATGCCCTTGGACGGATTTGTTAACCTCTAGTTTCATAGGCATGTACTAAGGTCAAGTCTATGTTCAAGGTTATTATATGGATTTGTGCTAAAAATTTATCACTTTTCAGCAATTTATCGCATATCTCATTTACTTGAATTCTTTAATGCTTTGCTTTTATTACACAATATTTATTAGTAAATACTATTACATCTTTGTAATTGAATCCCATTTCATCTGATTTTACTGAATATTTTCGGTTTTTTCATCTATTTGGTCACTTAAAATGGCAAACTTATTCAAATATGGCGTCATCCAATTTAAATTTCCAGTATCCCTTTTTCATTTTTAGAAATATTGAACTTTAAAACAATCGCCAAGTGATCAAATTTTACCGCAAGGATGATTTCTGCATTTATTACATGCTTCAGCAGGAATAGACAAACCAATGATGGCAATTAAGTCGGCATTGAACAAAAAGGCAACTATCTACGCCATGTAAATTGTATTTCATTTCGGCGTAACTATCTCTAAATATCAACTAAATAACGTTTCATAAAATTCATAACGCATATTTAGCTGGATTTTTAGATTGATTTTCATCCTGAACTAATTTTACATTACTCTTATCCTAACCTAAATCAAGATTTAATGCAATACCAAAGTGTCCCGAAACATATCATCGTAACAAATTCAATTTTTCTTTACAAATGTTTCCAATGAGGAGAAAACATTCTGCTCAACTTTTGAATTTGGAGAATTAAACGACCTTTAAACAAGGCGCTTTTTTCCCTTGCATTCATTTCATCTAAATCCATTGCAATGTTGTTCTCATACAACTTAAACTTCCACTCTTTTATTCATGTTAAATAGCAAACTCGGCACTTTTCTGAATAGAAATCATCAGTACATCAAATGAAGTGTTGGTTGTACTAGTCCGGCAGCTGGTCGGGAGAACCTGGTTTTGTCTTAAGTTTTTTTTTTCTCGATGAATGTTGTTTTTCAAGCCAACCAACATAATAATATTGTTACAGGCACTCTGTCATCATTGGGCAATTTTAGCAAATTAGCATAGTCAAACTGGCCGCCTATGTATCACATTTTGTCTGAGGGGATTCATATAGTCTGTATATTTCGTAATCTCGCTTTTTTCACCATGAAAAGAAACAATATATTACCATTGAATAATTTATATGACATGCTAATTTGCATAATTTCATGATGGTGACAGGCTGTATACCGTTCTTTACTATGAATAATTTAACATTGGCTTTATTAAGGGGGGGCAAGATTCTGCTCAATACAATTTAGAAAGTATACCATACAATTTAATTGTTTGCATCACAAGCTAATTTGCACAATTTGTACCCTTCTTGGTATATGAATAAGTCAACATTAAACACGGTTTCATTTCTTATGGTTTTTTGTGCAGCTATTTTAACGTTTATATTACATAGTTGTAAGTACATCACACGTTTCCCTTCTTACGATGAATAAAATATGTTTATAAACAGACACAAACTATGCCAACACACTCATTGCAGTTTCCTCTAGTCAATTATCTGTCTGGTCTGACAGGCCATTTCTTGGGACTGCGTAGATGAAAAAAACTTCTGACATCAAAAGACACTTGAAATAGCCAAAATGAACTAAACTCTGCACAGTACCTCTGGAAGGATTTGATGATTGTAGGATGCATGAAAACCGAAGTAACAGATATAATTTCTTGATGACATTTGTGTTATTATGAAAAACGCTCTGCTTTTAGTATGGAGCACCATAGTATGGAGCACTAATAATTTAATTCATTTGAAGTCATTTGGTGGCCATTTAGGGATGCTTTACACGACTGTAAACATGAACAAAGTTTGAATTGATTTAGATGACTGAGTTTACGACCACTGATTGAAGTGTGATGGAACGGACAAAGTATATTCCCTATCGGCAGTAACAAGAATCACAGCTGCACGTATTTACTGTATCACTTCAATGAACTAAAAAGAATGACCATTATATTTGGAACGTTCATGTTTAGTGGTTTTACCAGAGGAAAGTATTGATACAACACAGTTGGTTATTAGATACAATTGTCACCGCTACACGGTTACATTCGTAGTCATGGTAACCAACTTACGGGACACGTCGCCTAATTACGTTTCTTTTTCTATACTGTATTTTCTCGTGCTAACAGTCTTTTGATAAGTACATGTTTTTCTTTCCTTCATTTCATTCTTTCATAAAGAGCAATTATTTCAATGAGCTTGATGAAAAAGTTCAATTGACCTCGAATCAAAGTAAGCAAGGTCCTGGGAATTTCTCATATGACGATGTGTAGCGTCAAAACAGCCCTGGCACTCGGGGATTCTTTCAGGGTTGGGTTCGGATCTCGATCTCGTGCTGTAAATAACCCCACGGTATGAAATGAATAGAACAACCAACAAAAAAACACCAACTATTAAGTTGCCAATTACCCGTTTCTACGATGAAATAAACGTTTCCTATGATAAACTACCCCTCCGATGTGGACTTTTCTCAGCTATCTTAGGAGTGCCGTTTTCGGCAACAAAAGGCAATGAATATGAGTTTAATAGTGCCGATGAAATTGCTGCATATGAGACGTCCGTGGCTGTAATTACACTTACTGACGGTGAGTTGCGTGATTCGTCTGTTGGCTTCTGAAAAACAATGATCGTCCTAAAAGCGTGTCGCATTACTTCAAAATTGATCATTAGAGTCCGGTTTTGGTATAGCTAAGGAGAAATTGCCTTAATTACTGGGATGTGTATTTATGTCATCGCAGAAACGGGCGATTGAAAAATTGAGTGTTGTGTTTTAGTTGGTCGCTCGTTTCATACCCTGGGCTTAGTTCACGTGAGCCGACTGGGAACCCCCTCCTCCCGGGACTGAACAGTCCCGAGCACCTGTGGAATGCACATGATGCACTAGACAACTGTCAGATAAAGGTGAAGTGAGTTTTGTGTTCATTTTTTGTGAGCTTTTTCAACCACTTTAATCCTTATGTCTTCCTCAGGCTATTGCAGTGTTAGTCAATCCATTGACTTGCATCCATTGTGGAAATGCATTAAATATTGCAATATTCTCAACAGTTTCACAAAAAATTAAATGTGACAAAGCAATATCGAAAAAAACACATATTTAAAAAGTGGTGTCACCTTGCTAGAATCCCAGATAAAACTGCAACAAAAAATACTGCAGTGGTTTTTCTGAGTGTTTTTGATAAAGATATCATAATCTACTTCATTCCGGAATAAAAAGGGATGCACTGTGTTCTACAGACTCACTACAGCCAAGAAATCACATGATGGCAGTACAAACAAACCACATGTGTACAAATGCCAACAGAAATACATATATCTCTATGCATATTTGTGGTCCATTTGAGTTCTGGGTTTAAACCAAACCATTGATCATGCTAATGAAAAGAAAAATAATCACCGCTGCTGAAGCTTGCTGATTGTAACAAATTTTGAAATACTGAATGCACTGTACATCAAAACATTTCCACATTGACAGACGAATGGTTGCCATGGTCGTTTACAATATCAACAGATATCTTGCATTTATTAAATGTACTATGGCGTTAAGCCTGTATCTCATTTTATTCAAACCAGTATTTCTGATTACATAATAAGAATGATAACACCATGGCAACTACGAGACCAGTAACTGGTGACTCTAATTGTTTTAGAATCTAAGATACATGAATTCATATGATAAAACACTAGTTGTCACATGTTATTGCGTTGATAGGGCAAGGCAGCTGTTTTCCATGCAAAATAGTTTGACAAAAAGTCACAGAGGACTGCATGAAAGCCTATTTGTTTCTCACTCTTCTCAATGATACAGCACCATGCCTTGTTTGATTATTTTGAAGATTTCAAACCAAGTGTACTGGCAACGCTCAATGTATTTGAGATTCTTAAAGCAGCTCAAAAAAGTCAGCCATCTCAAAGTGAAATTGGTCAAATGAATGTATTCTTGTAATAAAGAATTTACACACATGGTCTGCATTCAAAATGTTAAAATACAAATGTTATAGCATCAAAAGGTTAGTATTGTCTCATTACTTTAACAATAGAGGGAATGAACTACCTTTGCAGAATGTTAAACACTGTGCCTTTTAATAAGTACAATTGGACATAGGATGTAAAACCATGCTTAGCATTTGGATAGCCTTTCCAGGCATGGTTAAACTCACTGGTTTCAACTTCAGACAAAGTGAACACTAGTAAGGGCAATGTTTCATTTGCATGGAAAAATTCACAACGTTATTGCAATGAATGAAGAAATTAAGAATATTGCTTTGATTGCAATGAATTTCTCCAAGTGAAAGCACAATTCACCTAGTCCCTATACTGTAATGATTACAAAACATGCAAAGCTGTGGATTGATTTTCCTACAAGTAACATAGATTAGGTAAGCAAATTAACATCCATAGTATCAATTCTTCATTCTTTGTCAAAATGCACACATGCAAATGTCATGCAAAATACCAGCAAACTGAACATAGTACTGTAGATTTGTTGAAAAATACAATGAAAGCATTCAGGCAAATTAACATTGTATAATTCACTTGCAAAAAATTGGAAGATTAAAAAATGCAGATATTTCATGCAATGCTGAATATGAGATACAGTTGTGCAATATACCCAGACAAGATATCTGCATCCATGTAACACCATATTAAAAACTTACAAGAGGAGAAATATGTGTATAACATACTTGAGTATTGTGGAGAAAGCAAAGAAATATGTGTGGCAGACAAGGAATCTCCTTTGAGGTAAAATTGAATATAATCATTTCCTCTACAGTGAGATTGGATCTAATCATTTCCTGTGATGTAAGACTGAATATAATCAAAGCACCTGGTACTGTTTAAATGCTCCATGTTGAGATTACACACTATAACAGGATACAGAATGTATATTCAGGTAGATTTGCCTTATCAATAATCATGTTATGACACATTATATTACATGTACCTATCAGATTGAATTGTATTCTTCTAAACTTTATCAGGTTATCAGCATTGTACAGGATCAAACCAATCCCACGTTTTTTTAATATTGCTTTACTTTTTTAAACTAGGTAACTGATTCAATAAATGAGGAACCAGGTATGTAGAATCTTCAAACAAAACTGAATTGATATTTAAATGTTCTCAACTAGGCCATATGGCTGATTCCTATTTCCAGTCTTCCTAGAATTAATGTGACGGACTGAAATCATAGTTATTATTGTGCAGGTAACGTAAATAAAAACAATACTCAATGCTTTTTAAACTTTATCCAGAACTATATCTTTACATTGTTTAATCTCTATATATGCAAAACATTTGACAATCAAGTCTATTTATAATAGAGAATTCCATTTACTGCTATCAAACAAAAACCCCAGGATGCCATGACAGCACTGGCCATATCATCTGAAAACTTACTCCAACAGCTGTGTTACAACATTTAACAGAACAAAAACAGAGGAACACGTAACATATAAAATAAAATATAAAAAGCTAATTTCAAAATTTCAACCATGAACTGTCAATACCATGTCAGAACACCACCTGTCATAGTTCATTGTCACCATCAAATTCAAGTATCTTTGTTTCAGAATGGAAGGTTACTCTGATCTACCAATATTAAAGAGAGTTAAAAAACAAAATGTCACTGGTCAAGTTGCTAAGATTTACTCAATAAACCCCTGTTACTTTGAAATAATCAGGTTCATTTTTATTGCAAAATGTATATAGCTATATGTAGGAAAGTTTTGAAAACTCTTCATTCCTGAAATATCTAAAATACAAACATTAAACCAGTGGCTGGGCTACATTGCCACTGTCAGCATAATATGGACACAACAGGCTACAGATGGCAGTATGCAGTATCAATCATTACCATAGACATTTACTCTTATCAAGTAGTAAATGGCGCCCTCATGAACACCACGACAAACATTTCTCTCCTTAAATGTACAGCGTGTGACTGTTAAAGTGTTGTGGTTTTTTAGTAATTATTCTTTCACAGAAACTACAGTACTCTTAATTAAAGCAGTATTCTAGCTTTGTTATAAAATAATAAAAACATTCTGATCCATCAATTGTATGAAGCGGAATAACTTCTAAAGTAGGAATCAGGATGGCAAATAAACAAAAAACTAAGATAAGAATGGAGTTATTGGACTCATCCTAGAACAGTCATCATTCAAAACCATAATTAGCAGGCTTCATAAACTGACAGGATGACAACCATAATAATAACCTCGACCACTCTGTTCAAAATCAAATTATCCACTTGGCAGAGTGAACCAGGTGTCCATGCATTATCAGTAGTTTACAATGTGAACACATCACCAACATTTCTTCTCTGAGAAAGAGAAATAAAAATGTAAAAATAACATGACATAAATTTCTTGCCTGCTTCCGTTTCACAACCATTCATATTGGTCAAGGGCAGAATATGTAAACATAGGGTTTGACTTAATTTGCAACTTAATATCAAAACAAAGAATCAAAAACACAATACCTGTTGTCCACTTTCATATTTCATTTTCATTTCATTATTCTCTTTTCACAAAACATACACTTTGCATGGTAGTTTCCTCTTCCTGAACATACAAAGCTGGCATAAAACATTCCAGTCTTTAACCCTTATCCTGCTAGCCCTGTCACTTAACCTCTTTATACTTGGACATACTTGCTTTACATCATCTAAGTTGCCTTCAAATATTCAAGTCTTTGTAAAAATGCAACATGTGGGACATGTTATACCTCTCTGGTTTGAACCAACTTGACCTGATGGTGACACATGAACTTGGCAAGATAAGGATTAAAGCATAGCAATTATTTTCAATGTCAGTGTCAAGGTTGCTGGATAGTATATAATTTTCATACCAAAGAACCAGTCTCACTACACTTATTTTGTTGACTTTGTAGATGTTGGGCTCATACCTGGAATAAGATAAATCTTTGAAAATTAAATATTTGTCTCCTATACAGTTAGGAGAGAAAGGCTATTTCAATTGACATTCAACAAAACATAAGTTGACTAAAAATAGAATTTCAATTAATACCTCATCGTTTAAGATGCACTGAGTCGTCGATAGATACACAGCCATGGAAAATCTGGGCTATCAGCATTATAAATATCAGATTAGCTATCATTGATAGCTATAGTTTGTACAAAACTATAGATAAAACTCAAAGAAACCAGATTTAATTGACAAATCAAATTTGGATGCCAATTGACTGATATCTATGATGGTTTATCTTTGACATGACAAGTCTGGTCTCTGCATGCCTAGCAGCAATAGATTCATAAGCATGGTCCTTAGAAATAAGCAAGAAATATACAACATAGGCTGATTTTCACATCTGTAATTTTGATGCATTCTGATACAAGAGCCTCATTTTTTGTAGAGTATTACAGGCAATTAACACTTTAAGCCAAGTGTAACACAAGGAGAGTATGAATTATACATAATAATATATATTATTGTACATGTACATCCAAAATATCAGTCCAAAGTTGGAAACCTCTTTGAAAGAAAAAAATAGAACATGGTCTAAATGTTCTGTTCAGATTCAGTGTTACTTTTTTAATAGTTTCAAGTCCATAAGTCACCGTTTGCATTGATTTTTGGATCAATGGTTGCACAGGGTTTGTTTTCACATTCTATCATCTGTCATTTCCAGGAACTGAGCATAGACATCACGAGAGCACTCCCCTTTGCTATTGAAGACAAATTTGTAGTAGCTTCCATCGGCACAGATAGCTAGAAAATGATAGGAAAGGAAAATAAAATTAGTCATATATGATATAATACCAATACAACTGTAATGTTTGCTTAATTCAATGACTGATGCATGGATTATGGACAAGTCATAACTGACAAACTGATTTTACAAAGACATACCTTTCTTTAATTTCAACATAGTATCTACAAGAAACATGATTTACTAAAGTATTTGTTTGATATTGGAGAAACATTTATATTTAGGTTTGTGTGTATTTTCATCTCAAACACACCTTTTCCAAAGACTAGTCCATGACATTTCTGGTTGCGACTTCCTTTCAGAAATAGCGCAACAATATGCATTTTCTTTTAGTTTCATGTCTTTTCATTCCGTCTCTGTTCCACAGAAACAGAAAAAAGGGTAGACACAATTGTTGGGGTTTTTTTTTTTGGATTGTTTTTGGGGGGTGTAAATGCATTACGTTAAGTCTTATTGCTGCTGCAGTTTTCAGTAAACCAAAGAATCCTTGTTTTGTTGGGAAACTGCCAATATTGATATTGACAAACAAAAACGCAGGCTAACAAGGACTGTAGAGTGACATAGAATACTCCATTCCATATCACTGAGATGTTAGAATGATCATTAAAAATATCAGCATGTTTGATATGTGTTATTCTGTCAATGGCCATTGTTTGAACACAAAAGGAGTTATTATAAATTTCCCCATGGCATGGCATCCTCTTTCTACCAGGCTCCATAGATAAACCATAGAAATAAATACAACTTGGGAGAAAGAGACTCAAGCCAATAAGGCTCAGACTATGAGTTCTACAGCAAAATTCAATTGTGAAATATCAATGTAATTCAGTAGAAATGGAGCTGATGTCAAAACAGTATGACATAGGAATGTTGTACAGATAGCTTACCTACAACTGAGTTGGAATCAGCTCCAAATGCACAGATACAATGTGATCCACCAGGGACTTGAAATCTTGAAAAGCTCCATTTAGAACTGAAATATTTTGGAAGAAAGCTTGCAGAGGCAAGACTGTGGAAAAGAGAGACAAAAAAATGAAGAGGAGTCGGTACATTGCTTGCCTTTGTACAATGCATCACCATCATCAACAGACAAATGGATAATGATGACAGTAAGCTCTTGCTTCATAACTGGTAACAATTGAACTTGATCTTCGCTTTGCAAAACTACAGACGGATTAATTTATAACATGTCTATCATGAAATCAGTCAGAAAATAACTAATATCATAGACAGGCCTATTTCACAGAATATAGTAAAATGTAAACAGGTACATGTATGTGAAAGGACCTCATTTCACGCATGTGCCATTACCTTCTGTTTATGACTTGATACATTTCTGTGCACATTGACACATAACAAGGCCAAAAACTTTTGATTGTTGCTAGTTTAGGAAATAGACCAATCATTTTTCAGTTTGTTTACAAAATATACAATAATTGCATGCATGTTTTCAGACCTTGTATGAACACCTGAAATTCAATGTTACAGACATGTAGACACAGTAATGAACACAATGACATGTAGACACAGTAATGGACACAATGACATGTAGACACAGTAATGGACACAATGACATGTAGACACAGTAATGGACACAATGACATGTAGACACAGTAATGGACACAATGACATGTACACACAGTAATGGACACAATGACATGTACACACAGTAATGGACACAATGACATGTAGACACAGTAATGGACACAATGACATGTAGACACAGTAATGGACACAATGACATGTAGACACAGTAATGGACACAATGACATGTAGACACAGTAATGGACACAATGACCAATGACTACTCACAGTCATCTACTGACAGACATGAAGCAAGCCTGTGAATACAGCTCTGAAATCTTGAAATGACAAGCTCTGTCACAGGGCATAATCTGTCATCTGCCTTTGGATATCTTGCTTTTGATAATTTGATACAGCACATTTATATTGTGTAACAAACAACATGATTTTTAACAACATGATATATTGTGTAACAAACAAGATTCTATGGCCTGAGCATTCACCTACCTTGACTGTTTATTCTTTTTAGGATCTTCAAGAGCAAATATATGAACAGTACCATGGTCACTAGATACACAAATCAAGGAAGAATCTTGGTTGAAACTTATACTGCAAAGACAAAAGTAACAGAAATTCAATGTTCACGTAATGTGGTGTATTATCACAAATGTATATATTCAGGTAGCATACATGTGTATTTGATTACATAAACATGTACATTTGATGCCAAGTAAGGCTGTTCAGGCAGTTCCTGAATTCAACAATAGAGGGCACACTCTAAATTGCTGCAATTTGACTGACATCTGAAGGTTCTGAGCAATAACTGCACCTTTGTATAGTTTTTATTATGTACATATTTTGAGTGTTTATGCCCTCTATTCAGGCCCATGAGTAGTAGACTATGAAGATAAAGTCTAATAGTGATATAATAAAAGGAAATTCCCAGCATGCAAGAAAACATGTGCTGGCATATGATTTGGAGGACATCATGGAGAGATTGGAGCTTCTGATCAGAGGTCAAAGGTCAACCTAGAGTCAAGGCAACAGAAACTGTGTAAAGAATTTTGTCAAAAGTGTAAGCTTTCATGAAACATAGATAGCCTTGTTTTTAAGTGTTTCATTGAATTTACAAAACTTTTTCAAATGTCCCGGAGAACAAAAATCAAACTGAGAAGAGCAATGCAAAATTCATTTTTTGTAAATAATTTCACCAAGATGAAATTCATATATGTACCCTTGTTAAACCCTAACATAGCATTTATAGCATTTATAGCATAGCATTTGTTATATGACACTGAAACTCACCAATATATCATTGCACTTCCTGAGCCTCGTCTAAGTTCCTGAAGTTGTGAACCATTGCTTGTGTCAAATACTCTAATCAAGGTACCCTGATAAAGAACAACATTTCAAGGTTTCATTCAGCACCCATAGCTTACAAACACTCTACCTTCTTGATCATTGTTTATCAAATGAACTATTCCAAAGCTTTCATAACAGAAGTGAAGAATAACAGAAACTACACTCTATTTCTCTTTGTTTACATGTTTCTGTCTAGTACACTCCTGATGTATGTAATGTACATGCTACATGTAATGTACACATGATGTATGTGTAACATACATAAAATGTTTATAATGTACTCACAATGTATGTAATGTACTTACAGTGTATGCATATGCAATCTATGTAATGTACACAATGTATGAAGATAATGCAACAACAGAGATGCCATGTACATTCATAGGCTTGAAATGGATAACTTGTTTCAAAGAGTGGATTAGCTACACTGTCAGACTTTTTCCCCTTAATTTGAACTCCATGCTTTTACATTTGGAAACAAGTTATTAGACATCTGAGTGAAAAAAATCACAGTGAAGCCCATGTATGACTGGAACAGTTACTTATTAACAGTAGTCAGTAGCTCTTCAGTTTGTGTTGGCCAATTATAGGCTGTGTGAGTACACCATACACAGTGTATGATTGTACTAGACTATGAAAGCGCAAATTAAACTGAATAGATGTGGTCTGTATTCTATAGCTTCCAAATGAAGTCATGTCAAATAGATTATTTGTTAAGAGAATTTGTGTGATGGATCCACTAGACACAAGGTCTCAAATGGTTTACACTTCCACAAATGATGTCTTTCAATGATCACTGGTTCTTCTTAACTTTTTAACATTACTGTTCGCTATCAAACTCATCTTTTTACATGACAACCCCTTTACATAGATCTGCATATTTATTAGAGTATGACTAAAGATTGCAAAAACACAAGTAGGAAGACTTTATACACTGCAATACCAGACAAACTGATATACATTGTATGTACTATGTAGAGTACATGTATTGGTAAAAAAACAGACATATCACATGGCAAACTGAGTCATGGTGTTTGTACAATTGTATTGCACTTTCTTTTAGAATGAACCTGCTACACAGTAAAGATTGTCAGAATGCCTTGTCTGAAAACTATCAACTTCCTGCTGAACAGAAACAAGAAACTGTTACATGTACATTGTTTTTCTGTACTTCTTTCTTGAGATTGTATGTCCTAACATTTCCTTAACAATTTATACAAATTAGAATTTTGGAACTTTACCATTTTTTATAATTTTTCATTTTCATATAATCATTTTCATTTTATCGAGTTTTGAAAGAAATTTGTCAAAGTCATACAAGCTTTCCAAATTTAAGTATAGTAAAAAGAGAGGATTGCAAATTCTGCTGAGTGCTAACTCTTGAGATCACAAAAAGTTGATAAAGGTTAACAATTTCATTTTCAATCATGAATTCTAAAATGATGTAATACAGAGGGGATTAAAAACATTAAATGTATCTGGAGAGTTTCTTGCATTGCTGTTTTATTTGTCAATATTACTGGTACTCAATCATTACAAGTCATGTGATGTTTAAATGGACACCAACAAATGGAAGTTGAGGCTTGGGCTGTCAACATCTTAGAATTCTTGAGTTACAGTAAACAGATCTAGAAAACTTGTTGGCACGTACAGTACTACTAGGAATGCAATTTTAAGCTTTGTTATATTGCTTTCTCGATAAAAATGAGAGTAAACCTTGATGGTCTGATTTGTGATGACATTAAATCAATTCATGTTGCTGTACACGTGGTAACATAAAGGTAATTTATTTGATGCTGAAAACAATTGGTGATAAGTCAGTTATTTGAGAGCTCATCACTACAATTGACTTTTTCCCATCAAGTTAACATTTCTCAGAACTAACAAAAGTGCAAATAAGTCCCATAAACATAGTAATATTTTCAATAAGGCTCTACATTTTCATCCCTGTACATAATTATTATTAGAAAGATTCATGTTTTTATTTCCATGAGAAGCAAAGATAATGGACACCCATCTGGAAACACAAGTGTCTACTGAGTTATACAGGAGTGTGTACATGACATAAAAAGATCAAAATGCAGTAGATATTTAGAGTTGATTAGTTAATGTATGATATAGTTTACAATGCAAAGCATGTGCCGTTTACACTTCTCACTGTACAATGCAATGTCACTGCACAAGTCCAAGTGACTAGCATCCTCCAAACATACCAATGTTACCATTTCATTTGGTCGATGTGGAGATCCAGAGATGACCCAAGATATATGAGTCTTACCTTGTCTGATGCTGTAGCTAATCTAGTACCTTGAAGGTTTAATGCAATACAACTGAGCGATGACTCATGGGCGGCCAAATCTAATGGTGCTTTCTCTGTATTGGCAAGGTCTATAATTTGTACATGGCCGGTCCTCCTACCAGGAAATGCTAGTAGTGAATTATTACTGTTGGGACACAGTTGGCACAGACCTTCAAAGAATATGAAATTCCTGTTAGTAGGTCATTACTTCAGATACTATACCGTATGCAAATACAAAAATTATTTGGCAGCCAAAACCATATTTATCAAATCACTCATCTACATTTGTTGTTATGGGCAACACTTTCGATTGTATACAGTTTGTGGGATCTGAGTGTTTTGAAAGTGTGGCCAACATGTACATAGCCAAAGGCTGTGCTATGGCATTTTCACTATAATTTGCAACTGTACGTTGGTCAAGCATATATACAACTACATGTATGTTATGCCCCAATGTGCCCTGTAACTGACAAGGTACGTGAACTCTTTGAGTCATTGTTTGAATTTTCTAAAATTCCATTGAGTCAACCAATACTAATACATTCAATATTTTCTAGAATCTGAATCAGTGATAATACTTCACAGCCAGTGGTGCACACCAAGCTAAGTTGAGGCATAGTGACGGTTTGGAGTGATATTTCCTGTAAAATATGAAACCTTTGGATTTTGAAGAAATAAACTGATTAAGAGCAAGGAGTTCTTACCTTTTGGATTATGACAAGTTTCAAACACATGAAGCTGCTGTGGGTTTTGTGTAAATGTATAAACTTTGATCATGGCATCAAGAACCACAACAATCCTGAAAATATGAAATAATGATATTATTAAATGCAATATATCCAATCAGTAGTACAGAATGCTGATAGTATTGGAGTTCACAGGAGTATATTAAACTGATGTCAATACTGGTCATTTTCTATGGTTGTACATGTAGTACCTGTGTAAGTTTTGGCAGAAGACAATCTGTAACATAAATCTAATTGAATCCAGTCACTCAAGCAGAAGTCATGGCTCCGCCATAACTGCTGTAATCACACTGATTAACGTACTTGAATAGATTTACCATGAAACAGTGGACATGAAAAGTTAACGCATCCATACAGTCACGCAAGTATTACCAAGTAAGACTTAAAGGTATATGTTGTATTCCACCTTTGTGATATCTCTCATGTGACAATGTGATATCTTTCATGTGACAATGTGATATCTCTCATGTGACTGTGTGATTCTCTTTGGAACCTGTCAAGGACATACAACATGATGCTTACCTGTCTCTTCGAAGTCTGACTGCCTTAACATCACTGGAAAATTCAAGTTCAATTACATGCTTCTTCTTCAAATCATCCCACACCATAACTATGGATCACACAAAGATTACGTACATTTGATTATTTAGAAGCTCAATGATCATAACCAATGCTATGGTTGACAACATTGTTGGAACAATTTCCAGATCACCCACACAATGTACTACTTTGTAGCATCACCAAACAGCTCTTTCAAACAAGCTTTTGTAATTGTGTCCACAAAATGATGGCCTACTCCCTGTTGCTATAGGATTCCTTGAAAGCTAATTAGAGTGCAAGCAGAAAGTTCAGGCTGATTTTAATAGTTACCTTTGTTTTGAGGGTACTTGGGGTTTTTACCTCCTCCTACCAATGCCAAGTAATTACATCTGAATAACATTTCAATATGACCAATTCCTCCTTCTGAAAAATCTAGTCATGAAAATCAAAATCAACATTACATGTAGCATGACTACTGGTTGAAAAATATTCAAAAGAAACATTTTGTAGAATGAATGTATGATGGGCTCCCTGTCTAGTACATAAACCACAGTGGAAACCACTTTCACATTCTTTATAATCTGATACATTATTGCTTACGATGTAACAAGTCTTATGGTATGCAGATCTCTCCTTACACTTGGAAGGTGACATTGAGGCAGATAATCATTCATTAAAGAGTTAGGAAGATGTAAATAACAAGGAATCATAAAATTGAAAGTTAAGAACATACCCTGTCTTTCTTTTTCCTTGAGTGGATCACAGTTATACACCCGGAAGCCATTTTCCATGCCACATGAAAAGCACCCTGAAAAATAGCATGATATGATGGATTATGACAAGTCAACAAGTTGGGAAAAGTAATGTTTGTACAAAATAAAGTGCAAGGGTCAACATTAACTTGATTTACTTTCAATTTGAGGTGAAATAAGATTTAACATAGCTCCTCTAATCAGAAAGCGCTGTGTCGTATTGGTCTATCACACAAACTCCAACATCTCATGGTTAACTCTTTCATTATGAGACGTTGTTACATGCCCAAT
>LD345481.1:57519-73582 GCA_001465055.1 Ptychodera flava
AGTTTTTAGAAAGTCATTCCAAGCCACAGATACCAAAGATTTTAACAATTTACCTCCACATGTAAGAGAAGTAGATAGTGTAGAAACTTTTAAAAAGCCTGTCAAAATTATTTACTCACTACAAGCCTTTGTAATTCTTGTTTGCTTTATACTTTTTGACTTTGTCCGTGTCCTTGATTTTCTTGTAATATGTCTTTTGTTAAGTTATTTCCATCTTGTAAGTTGTTTTTATGTGTCTCGACTTCCATGAAAACAGGTTTATTGTAAAAAACCTATGGAGTTATCGAGATTAATAAATAAAGATTAAAAAAGAAATAATAAAAGATTAATAATAATAATTTGTTGGGGTCAACCAGTTTTTGATTTCGGTGATAAGGGTCACCATATTTTGGAAAGCTTAAAAGGGAAGAGTAATTGTGTTTTTAACTTAAAGATAGCAGCCAATACTCGCATAAAATGTATCGTATCTGTCACTATTTGAACCATTTAATTGCAATTTTTTTGCACCCTTTGGGCGCCTACCAGTCATGTATCAGGTATATATATATATATATATATATATATATATATATATATATATATATATATATATATATATATATATATATATATATATATATATATATATATATATATATCATAGACGTCTGGATGTTCGCAAATTGAAATTTAAAGTCATTTTTGCAAAATGTGGTCATCATGGCAAAATTTATCTACACATTCGGCATATTGTATGAGTACTGATCTAGTCGAAGGAATTTTATCGTTGCTTTCTTGCGAATAGATCCATCACATCAGACAGATAATTGTCTAATTGACTAATGTGTTGGCAGCATTTATGTCTGTTTATAAAAAAACATTTTGCGCATATTTTAAGTAGGGAAGCGTGTCTTGTACTTACAACTGTGTAATTTAAACGACAATGAGAAATGTGCTGTATTAAAAATAGATACTCAAAATAATATAAGAAAGAGATGTAGAGTTATTCATTAAAAGGGTATACAGTTGAATGCCTTCTTGAAATTATGCAAATTAGCATGTCATACAAACAATTAAATGGTAAGGTATACTTCTAAATTGTCTATAGTAAAATCCTGGTAAAAAATAATAAAGCGAAATTACAAAATAAACAGACTGCTGTATTTGAATCCTCTCTCAAAGACGAAATGTGTAAGTAGGCGGCCATTTTAGTTGTGCTAACTTACTCATATTGCCCAATGCTAACAGAGTGCCAGTAACAATATTATTTATTTTGAGAAGACAAAGTTAGGTTTGTCCCACCGGATACCGGACTAGACTGTGTCAATCAAAAACGCTAATGAAATGATAATGTAACATAATTTTAATTAGTAAGACTGATCAACTTAAAATGTGGTAATTTATTGATTCAAGAGCTGAGCAAATCCATTTGTCCGATGTCCTAGATCACCTGCGGATTTGCCATGCCACTGATTGATGAGCCGCGGTTGGTACTCATACAGTCGTTTGATAAATCCAGCATGCCTGACAAGCATATTGGCCCTGTGCCACAAAACACTGAATAGATATGCCTACTCTTCTTGAAGTAGTACTGTAAAATAATTCACCAATACTAACGGATGGCTGTATTCTCTGTTTGATTCCAACTCTTCACTTTTGTTAAGTGAAGGGAAAGTAGTTTTGATCAACCATATGAATTGAATATTTGTCAAACTACCACAATCCCCTGTGAAGAGATCATCAGAACGCTGCGCTGATGTCAGTCACGCTTCACAATAGCAGAGTGATGAATGCAATTGGTTAAGTCTACTGTGTTGTAGAGTAATACATGGATGACAGTTAACTTATCAGCACATCAGACTTTAAAAAAAAATGCATCTCATCCAATCCCGGTGACACATTGCACATTAAATTAGCACCTTGTATTTGCAGTACATTCATAATAATCAGCATTGTTTGAATGACATTTTACAATTTAATCCAACATATCTCATGAAATACTGTGTAAAGTGTAAAGAGTAGGTACATGTTGTCATCAAAAGTATTTATTCATTCTTTTTCATTTTAAATAAAAACGCATTTGTTGAATTAAATATGATTTCTATGTGAAGATTATACTATAAATGCAGCCTCTATACATACTGTCATGACAAAGTATACAAGAAATTCATCGTCTGTGTGTATGGATAATACGATTTTAGCAATATTCATTAAATTGAAACGAGGCTTACTCAATTATCATCGATCGCCGAAACCTACAGAATATTAACCAGGTACCAACTGTAGTTTATTATCATGGCTATGTGATTAAAAAACTTATGATGCAAATTTTAGTTGTCATTACTTTTGCGGATATCTAGAATTGATGTACTTTATGCAGTGCTTTGATGGGATTTTGCACATACAAAGTCATGTAATAGAAATGATATGACCATTATACAGATTCCAAGAGCTGCAAAGAATTGCATGTATACAGACTGAAAATAAGGTAAGTTCTGACTCATAAAAGTTACGACTGTTTGAAACGCTTTATCTTTATATATGGAAATCAATGTCTGCATTTAAACATCCACTTTCATTTGTTACAATCGTTTTGTTACAGAGTGGCCAGAACGCCTCAAAATTAATTTCATACATTTTGAAGCTCGAGCAATGAGCACACTACCACCTGTACTACGATATTGGTCGATCGTCAAAAGCGTTGACATACACATCGGTGTTCTGCAAACATCTGAAATGTATATATTTCGATGAAAGTCGCCAGGAAAAGCTTTGCACTGACTTTTGGTCAATTGTCTGTGTGTAAATTGTCCATAGCTGTACGTGCTAGACTTCTGTCGAAAGAGTCTTTTTAATATCCGGGTTCCTCTTTACAATATCAGAAATATAGTTTGTATTCTCGAACCCAGTTTTTTGCCGTTTCAAGTTGTTAGACTCCTGATTGTCACCATTTTGTGGTGGAATTCTCTGACGCTGAGGTGCTTCGCTTCCATTTTCTTTCTCTTTATGCGTCGCACTCAAATTAGGCGAAGGAGCAGAGGTGTGTTTTAATTGTGGTGTACTTTGATCTCTGGTAATTTCTTCCTTATCAGTCATTGGTGACTCTAAATCAGCAATTTCATAACCAAGCGGAGGCAGGTTTTCCATCTTGCGACTTCTGAAGAATGCCCTGGCAAAGATTCCAAGGGCAAAGAATTCACACACCACAAGGAAGTTGTATATATCTGTAAAAACAGTAAATGTGAACAGTGTAATTTTTAGTGTGGTAGTACACTCAATTAACCTTTCAGAGTTATCGAGAGCAAAAAATAGGTTGGAGGGGATGTGTGAGAAAATGGGGTAGGATAACAACTTTGAGATCTTTTGGATGTGGTAAGAAGTTGATAATGGCAAGTGACCTCGGAAACATCCTCTGGAACGTCCTTTTAATAGACCATAAATTAAACACTTATAATAAGTGTGATATAATAGAGAAAAAAACAGATAGTTTTCGATTATTTTTGGTACAAATGAATGTACAGATGACTATGTGAATAAAGCAATCTATGTAAGATAGACTGTCAACGAAAAGCATGAAAACGCAATAATACAGATAATTCACATTAATGAGTTGACTGTATTATTGAATAATACACGTGAATTCACATGAATCCACGTGAATACAGGCTTGCTGAATACAAGCAACGGATTAATAACTGTATTCACCTGTATATGCACTCTTCAGCTAAAATACAGGCAATAATTCATGCAAATACAGTAAGTATTATTGGCTTTTCATGCAGTGAATTAATCGCTCCAATCATTCGGTTAAGTGCATTCAAGGAAAATTCAAAGCCATCTTTAGGGAAAAATGTTCAGTTAGATAAAATAAAATTACTGGAAATCTAGAAAATACAAAAGCCAATCAAACAATAATAACGGTACAAAACAAAAAAAATAATCAACTTACGATAAGTCAGCGCCAAACTACTGAATTTTTCTGTACATGGAATAACTCCAATAGATGACAAGAAAGCCAATACGGCGAGCTGAATGTTACTGAACATCATCGACAGCTGAATTGCCAAGTATTTGGACGTTATTCTATAATCTTCCAGTTTTGTCTTTGAAGACTGGAAGACGATCGCCAACGATTGCATGCCAGCCATCGTTGAGATCAGTTGTATCAGTGACAACCAAAAGTATGGCTGGGATATAGTCAACTGAAATGACAACGTGTATGATCGGAATGACAAAATATATCTTATCATAGAAAGCAATATTCTAATTAAACTCACTCGAGAATAAACAAAACGTAGTACAAGTGGGGGTTTTTTTTCATGATTAGTTCATTATACTTATTGACAAGAATTAGTTTTCACACAGCTTTGACTGTTATTAATATTAATTAACACTTTCACCTCTATTTCACTGTCTGTAGGTCTACCTAACTTACTGAAAATAATATGGGTGTGGAAGTTCTCTCGATCAAAGTTTATAACATGTCTAGCCACCCTGCTAAAATTATGGTGCGTATTAAATTACAAATGAAAAGTATGGTCATAGTCAGACAACGCGAATAAAGTTCCAACAGGGTTAAGGATTTACGGTCTTGACTAGCATAAATACGGTAAAACATAAGGTGAACTGAGTACAATAGAAAATTCATGTACTTACATCACCAGGGACATATCGACCGTCTGTCCAGAGAACTGCTGATACAAAGAGCGAAGCGGGCTGAATAAAGGCGACCTGTAGAACTCCACGACGTAACCACGGTTGACTTTTGCTAAAACAATCAAAACAACAACAAAATATGACAAAGTAACACCCGTTGTTGGATATGACGTAATCAATGACATTATGGATTGTTGAGTGTTCCAATCACATCACGATCCATATAATAACTAAGTATACAAATAATAGTTATCACAGGCTGTCGAAAACATAAATAGAGAAAAAGTAAGGGGACTAATTAAGTCTCTGCATAAATTGTATACCGTTTCCTGAACTATTGTCAAAGACATCTCGCAATAGTAGGGAAGACCGATTCAGTTCGAATGGAAACATCGCGGTATGAAGATCTGCCTTCATATTATTGAGTTCACTGTGAACTACAGTCAAAAAGAGAACATTTGTTTACGCCAATTAATCCGTAGAAATAACTTCAAATATAAGTCTCTGATCTTGTCGAAAATATTTCCCTATAATCATACATCAGAGAAAGCGAATGAAAATATCAATTCATAGGGATAGCGAGTTGCATTAATATTGCCAACAGTGTCAACTCCCATCACTTCCGTGTAACACATTCTAGCAATTGACTTTCGACAAACATATGGATACTCACTTTGTTATTTGGATCTTTGGTAGACAAGGACATATACATAGGACAGGCGGTACGCTGATTTTGACGTCAACATCCTTCATTATGGATATCATAGAGTCTCGCCCGCCATAATAATCAATTATCAACAGCATAAACTGGTAGATGGCAACGGAAAAGTACCTGCACATTGAATAAACAGAATAATTTTGCAAAATGATGGAGACAATCGCTGACTATCAGTCCGAGAAATGACACAACTCTGAGTCCAAGAATGACATGACAACTCTGAGTATCAGTCCAAGAAGTGACATGACAACTCTGAGTATCAGTCCGAGAAATGACATGACAACTCTGAGTATTAGTCCAAGAAATGACATGACAACTCTGAGTATCAGTCCAAGAAATGACAGGACAACTCTGAGTATTAATCCAAGAAATGACAACTCTGAGTATCAGTCCAAGAAATGACACGACAACTCTGAGTATCAGTGCAAGAAATGACACGACAACTCTGAGTATTAGTCCAAGAAATGACATGACAACTCTGAGTATTAGTCCAAGAAATGACACGACAACTCTGAGTATCAGTGCAAGAAATGACACGACAATTCTGGGTATCAGTCCAAGAAATGACATGACAACTCTGAGTATCAGTCCAAGAAATAATAACGATGACGATGACAGTGATGTTGTTGTCTTTGTTGTTGTTGTTGTTGTTGTTGTTGTTGTTGTTGTTGTTATTGATGATGACGATGATGATAATGATGATGATAATGATGATAATTCATGTCATTAGGTTCGTCGTCATAGTTTCTACTTACACAGAACTTGAAAACATGGTGATCAATGTAGAACGAGGCAAGAAGAGCCCAAGTAGCGATGTCGTGCTGAAAATCTAAAAAAAGGATAAGAAACATTTTATAATTGTTCTATGTTTCTTCGTCGATAACTTCAAACAAGTGCAATGGTGTTTCCATGTTTGATCATAGTTTCAGATCGAATTTCATCTGTACATTTACTATCAATGTTTGCTTCCATTAATGATTCCGCTGGCTTTTTATGGTATGGTATAAAAGCTTTGATGCACCCTTTAATGACTGTCGAAATATCTTACGATTTCCTTGTTGTTAGGCAAGACCTTTCTTCGAAATACCAAAGAATTACTCGTCTTTTGTTTTTGACTTCATTTTCTTGTAAGTGAAAAGTTAGTGATAACGGATTAACAGTTTGTTTGGTTATTTTAAGTTATCTACAATATTTCTCATTTAGTTCGTGAAGGAACATCATACACGCTTCATCATTTAACGCAAATTTACAGTTCAAATCAACAGTCTTAGATTTTTGAGGCAACTAATCACATGATTCTGAGACAACGCAAAGGCGTTTTGACGTGTAAATGTAATATTCTAAGGTGTCTGGTACTAAATTAAAATTATGAGGGAAGAGTGAAGCTGTTCGACAGCTGCATTCCAGCCATAACCTCAAAACAGCACCCCCGCCCACAAGGTTCCCCATCAGGTGTCTTGTAGTCACAAAACTTCTCTGATACCCGCTCCCCTACTACAGTATCTCCACATTATGACACTCTCCCTGCTACATGATGTCCACCTACCCATTGACAAACCCCGCAAACAATCGAGTGCAAATCTGTTTGTGGTCACAGGTAAAGTTGACAGATTTTGTAGTAAAGTAATGTAAATCATTCGCAGTAATTGCAGTAGGAGAAACACACTGACATGTGTATGGATACGGATGAAGCTGAGAGTAACAGCCTAATTAAATTCTTCACGGTACGGGATAAAAGCAGATGACCTTACACACTCAATAAAATTAGGGTAGTTACTGAAGGATGACAGAGAAACAGAAAAACCAAAACGATAAATAGAATCCAATCAGTTGTAGGCAAAATTTCACAACCTCGCAGGATTCAACAACTTCTGTGAAGTGAATGCAAGATAAAAACATTTTTTTCATTTTAGTAGTTTAAGTTCAACATTTCTCTTGCCATTCTTTTGACATGGTGCCAAATCTGATAATGTATGTATTCATCTAGTCAGGTCAATGTGGAAGTTATAATGCGGTTGATTCAAGTACTATTAATCTATCCAGCAAAAGGTGACAAAAGTCCGCGTAACAAAGGCGTTTACGATGAACTTGTTATGTGTAAACGTCGAGGGGTAATAAATTGTAGTCGTTGTATTTACATGCTTGGCAAATGTCACTTCAATCGGAGGCAGGTAACCAGCGTGTTTGAGAAGTCGTAACCTGAGGCACTGTTACATGTAAACACACTTAATTTATTCAAAGGCATTTGAACTAAAATCTTCGGAACGGAGAGTAAAAGCTGTTTGCAAGTCCGATTTCACAATTTCTCCTCAAACTTAAAAGTCTTCCTTTCCCATTCTTCACCAGGAAAACTCTCGTTCCCCCTCCGCCTTGCAAAGTTTCTAATTGGCCACCCCATGATATAAAGTTCTCAAATACCCATGCCAACAGCCGCTCTCCTGTAAATCAACCAACTTGAGAACACCTTTCGATGCAATAATTGTTAATTTCAAAGTTGGATAATTTCCCATCAGCCTTGCATGGAAGTTATCACAATCGCTACCATTAAACACATTAATTTTCTTCTCCTTACCGGAAAAATTCCGAGAATCCATATCAATCTGTTTCGTCTTATCTTCACCGGAATCTTAGCACGGACGTACATGACGGACTCAAAGAACAGCATAACAGAGAATAACGTGAGAACTGGAGCAATACTGTAAAGAACGATCTGTACTGTATTGATATCTGTAGAAATATAAACGTATAGGGAGTGAGAAAAATATCATATTGCATCTCATTGTAAGGCGTTCTCTTTAAAACATTAATTCATTTTGAATACACCGTTAGTTTCTTTCCCTTATTGAAAGAGTGTGCATCGGTGTCTCTGTGTGTACCCATAGCTACCAAGTACAGCGAGACATTTACATCATTGGTCTATATCTGTAAGGAGTAATTTATTTTATGTGCAATAACTCTCTATAATTCTACTGGATAAATAGGTTTAGGCACCTTTAGAATTTTCGTACCGGGGAGTGTCAGGAAATTTTATTGCGAAAGAACTGATACATGTTGCTTTTCGTGGGAAGGCAAAACCCATCGCCTTGTTGCATCTACTGTTCAGATACTGCAATTATACAGAGTCAGAACAAAGTCTCACCTTCATAGAGCTGATACGTGTACGGCATGTCAAGGAAACTTTCTGAGCAATTATCAGCCATGTTGTCTTCTTTGGATTAACCTCAACTTGTTGGATGTAAGAATCTGCCAGGCCGAGGGCCTTGAGTCAAACCTGGTAACGAAACAATTGAATTCGTATCTCAACAATTTGTCATGCGAACTTAAAATAACCAAGTCGCTGTTGGTTTAATCTGAAAAACCCATTTCGTGGTTTGCAAATAAAACCCCGAAAATATTTAGTTGTGAAAGGAACATCGAAAATTTTCCTCATTGCGACTAAAATGTAATGGCGCTAAAGACAAGGTCATGAATACATTGCCTTCTGAGCACCGGTATGACCACATTACAATACGTCCCCTTTTATGAGATTTTATCATTCCTCTTTACCATTATCAGAACCATCTCCTCATGCATGGCGCCTGCGTTTAACCACAGTTGGATTTTGGTTTAGTTTAGATACTGTTTTCTAGTGTCATATTGTTGCAATCATAAGTTTTTTTAAAGGTTCCACACGTCGCTTGCTGAAAATAAACTTTGCCTCTTAGCTTTGTCTTTCAACCAAATAACGTATGTTTGCAAAGTCTGACCAAGATAAGCTCAGAAACTGATCGCCAAAATTGCAACTCAGACTTGATCGGAACTTGGACAAATTAAATGTAAGCATCAACCTGCAGATACAGATCTATACCAATTTATGATAGGATATTGTGATGTGAGTTTAAAAGTCATTGCAATATTTAGGAGATGGCTGTAAATTCCGACAGTCTTAAGATCGATTGGGTGTACATTATGTTTCCAGTTGACACAGAGATTTTGGCGCACAACACAGCGAACGGGTAATGGCCACAGATCAAACTAAACGATAATAAAATCATAACGTTATTTGTAGACTAATAAATCTGAGTACACCTCTTCAAATTTGGTTTAAAAGATTTAGGGGATGCAAACAAATACAATTAGGTTGAAACGTTAAAGCTGTTATGGAACCAATATTTAATTGGAGGTTTGCTATCAGGTGTAACTTGTGATGTATTATCGAGTGACTTCTAAATTTAAATGGGAAAATGGAAAGTAAATGGGAAATTTAAAATCAGTTCCAGTCGTAAGAAAGGCTTTCTAATTCTACTGCCAACATCATTTCAAAATGCTGAGTTGTCAGTTTGTCAAGACATCCTGTATGTGTAAAATATCAAATGTTATTATAGACATCAAAATTGGAATTTGGATAAGCATTCATTTGTTAACAATAACATCGAATGTGACACACCGTGAGCAGTGATTGGAGGCCGAATACTTTGTATTTTAACATACTTCAGAGAAAGGAATCAAATAGAAACAAAAATCGAAACTTCAAAATAACACAGATTTTGTAAAGAAATTCTATCCCTATTCATTATGTTGTATTGGACGTGGTCTTCGTAAAGTGAATATACGCCTCTTGTTTGTAGGAAGAGCTATCTATGTTTGAGATCACCTTGTGCAATTCGACTTCATTTTTTAAAACAGCCATGGACGCGACAACGAGTATGGTACTTTGTATAAAGCCAAGTTGTGTCGCCTGTATTCCAAAGTTGTTACTTTACAACTTAAAACTTGGACTTGAAATGGAACATTACTTTCATTTTGGAAAATTCAATTATTGTGATGTTGAGAAATTACTACAAAAATTAGAACAAGTCTAATTCAGAAAAAAATTCTTAATTGTACTACGAGTAACGAAGCTATACGTATCCTGCCATTGTAGCGAGAACTTTCTAGGCGATGGGAAAATCGTCGGGTACACGGAAAATTTATATCCATCTACATGTCAAATTACCTGTCGTTTATGAAAGATAATAGCGAGCATATCAAAAGTTAAATAAAGTTATCATGACATACGCTCTCGTTCAGATGCCAAGATTTGAATCTTTTGTTTGCTGGCACCATACAGCTAACAAGAGGGGTTTAGAAATACACGTGTTCATGTATCTTACTATAGTTGAGTTTCAGTATCTGCACTTGTAAGGATTTGCATTAATCAAAACTTTCCCACTGTGCAGTAATACGCCAACGGTCTCGGTAGTGATTTCTCCCTTTTCAATTTGTAGATTAGAAGGATGTATCATGTAGTCTGTGCTAAGGGTCCCCTTCAGCGAAAAATCCGGCGCATTTCGTGACCTTGCCGAGGTGGTCTGATTATAATGACGTCAGTCGGCAGTCAAATGACAACGACAATGTGACAAGAGCTATGCTGAAACCCCATGCAGTTACAGTCGCTACTCGAATACAACAAATATGCCACAATTTTTGTAATGCGAAAAGTATTAGTGTCTGGTTTAATTCATTAGCAAAACACTCTTCAGTAAGGGACAGTGGACAATAAAAATGGCAGACAAATCCCAGTGTCTTTGACACCCACACAAGTGAAAGTGCAAATACCCGACGACTAAATTATTGTGATCTTAACTTCCCCAAAACATGATATCAAAACCTCGACAAAGACCGAGTAATCATTTTCCTCAGTCGCTTTCACCTGCATTTTACAGTACTTTACCATATGAAAGTCTCAGTTCACGTAATATAGTAGAATCACAATGCTAAACTAAGTTAATTACTTAATCACTATATTGATGTTATTTTGTTATTTCCTACAGTAAGACTAGTATGACTGATTATGAGAGAATTAGAGGAATTTTTCTTCTATATATTAAGGTAGAATGGCAGCTGATGCAGTTATATCATGGATTTCTCAAAAAACAAACGAATCATACGATATGATCAATACATTGAAAATATTTTAAGCTTCAGTCATATTCTTAGCGTTGAACCTGCACCAATAAAAACAATGGAAATTTGAGGGAAAAAATCAAAGTTAATTATCATTTCTTCCTCTATTATACTTACAGTCATTGTGTCAAATGTTTCGTTCAAATCTCATGATGCTAGGGTAAACTTGTCGAATAACATGTGAACGACAACAATTTGTAAGGCTAACCAAATCATGTGGCCTCGACGAATTTGTCTGAAGATCGAGACGACATATAAGTTAGAGGCCAGGGTAGTCACCCTGCATGTCACTTTGGATTTGTAGAACAGACACCGCAAATTATCATCGAGTTCATCATTTATAAAGTCAAATATGAACTGTAAATAGATAAATAATGATATCACATATTTATGAAAATCAACAAGCGCCCTCTTAACAACAAATCCTTTTTATTTGGGTCCAAAGTAACACTCTTCAAATCCTTTTAAAATGGGTCTAAAGTTCCACTCTTCAACGTTGAATTCTATGGACCTTCTTCACTTTCATAAAGGCCAAACATTAGAAAACACTCAGTATGAAAATTTCATATGTAAACACTGTTATTCTGAAGTTGTTATTTTCAGTTTCTCACTTGGCGTGTTCTTTTTGATCCAGGTGAACTTTGGTTGGCCTGTGTAAACTTTTCATCCTAGGTCTTTTCTACTTGGTCATAAAGTTGTCAAGGTGGTCATTTAAGATATATACTCAACTTTGGTCGGAATTTGTTATGTCGGTAGTGAAGCTTAAAGGTCATTTAGAGGTTAGACTGTTTGTTTTCAACAGAACTTAGTGGCGGCAGTTCTTTTCTACTGTTGTTTTAAAGCTTGGATGCATTATGATGCAAATTAAATGCAATATATTTCAAAAGTTTTACATGACAACTGACCTGATTACAATATAAGACAAATTTAAACTTAACCGATCACTTGGCAAGGATGAGCGCAGTCTGTTAAAGATGATTGACAATGGTTTAAGGAAATTTGATCTAAAATGCAACGATCAATTCAACCCATTGAAGAAGCATGGGGCATTAGATATACATGATATATATATACTAAATGAGATCGTCAATCTGTGACTGCTTTCGGTAAGATGATTTATCGAGAAAGTAACGTGATTTTAAAGCAGAATAGGGCTGACGATTTTTGAAATCCAGTGTGAAGTAGAATGTAAACGTAATAGACAGTCATAAAATTACACACTTCGTGCCACTTGTGTAGCTTTGAAGAGAAATCAAATGACGGCAAATTGTCATTATTATGAATTGAATTTCGGTATACAGAATTTACACAAGTATTAAACGAAGGATCATTCCATTTTTAAGAACGAGTACCTTACAGACTTTCACGGAAGTCGATTTGAACATTTACAGCTAGTTACCAACAGTATAGGAATAATGGCATAACATGTTTTTAGTGAAATTTATTCGTTATTTCGGTATGTTCAGGAGATCTAACTATGAATGTATATGTGTGACGTACGTGCAAAGACATGATTAATATCTAAGCTCAATAACTGTATGATTTACGACAAATCTGCCTGAAGTTGACAACACGGTCCAAAATATGTCTTATTTACACGGCTCGTTTAAATTCTTGTGCGGTCTTTGAGTTGGAACGATATAGGCGTTAAGGGTCCAGTTATCGATTATTTAGTAAATGAGTGAAAATGTATGATCTTTACTGAACTGAAGTACCTTCAATCATGGAAATGCACACTAGCACTAACGTTATCAAAATCGACAGAAATGTATGTACTGAGAATTCATGTTCCCCAACCCGCCAAGCATGATTCTAATGCCCATACATAGACGCAATCCCAGCTTACCGTAGAAGTTATGCCAATTACGTCTTCAAACAGCTCCCAGCAATGTAAGTACCAGTGTTTAACTGTGACCACACAGTGTACGGACTGGGGTTCTGACGCTTTCCTGTGTACTTATGAGTACATGTGTCGGAATGCCTGTCAGTAAGTTATTTATGGTTGTGCTCTTGTTCAAACGATGTATTTATTGCAGTGTCACATTTATTTGTTAATAATTTACTAACTACCACCGTCTCCAAACATGTATCAGGCCACTCGTTTGTTTGTTTGTTCAATTCATAAATGTATGACTCAGGTATGGTGTGGCCCATCCCGATATTTGTTGACATCTTCATGGAATAGATTAGATTTACTTGACTTTGGAACCAAACGACAGAGTCGATGGCAGATTTACGGTGAGATGTGAAGTTGGAGAGCACTTGAATATTTTCTGAACACAAGATCTGACAAAAACATCCACTTTGATAAAAGTTGCATTCTACTACTGCATGTTTTTTCTTATCGTGTATTTCGAAGACAATGTCATCTTCTTGAGAAGTTTATGTCTAAATAACAAAGACATTGCCTATCCTGTAATATTGCTAAGGAAAGCGATTTCGCATAATTCAATATTTACAGAGGATTGACGATAGCAGTCTTTCGAGTTTGACTAATAACTTGACATTCAACGGTCACTAAAATGAAAGCTGTCATGTTGTGCGATGAATTACAGTGAACGATAAAGGTAAAAAATAACAAAGCTTTTGTCACTTTGATTTGCCATTTGAAATAAAATCTCTTCAATATCAACTAACTGGACCCACAATCGTATGACATACACAGGTGTCTAAAGTATTTGCGAAACAACTGTTTGACTAAAATGTAATCCAAGAGTAGTACGGTCAAAACTCTGACCAACAACGAACATTGATCAACAGTAACTTTCAACCGTTTTCCCATTGTATCTACTCGTTAATTATCGCTTGCATGTCGGAAAGCGTGCTTGCTAGCCCGATGTCTCAGATACGTAGTGAGAAGGACCCACGGTCCCTCCAATACTAGAATGAGTCTGTGGTACAGCTGTTATTGTTTCCATACCTACATCAATTTATCAGTAAGTCTTCATGTCATGCGGACTGTGATACAAAAGTTGATATAATTAAGCAACTAAAACACCCACCCAGCCAATTGGACGGATATACCACAAGATTTTGACCAGTTCATCACGTATACACACGAGCGATTAAATCGCTCGTGCCCAAGCGAGCTTTGAAGAATGATTTCTCTAAAAGTTCGGACCGACGTTCCACACAGCTGATTTGTGTTTCTGTGCACGCGCACTGATGACCAAGACTCGTCAATGTACAAGACACAGCGAAAATGTTCATAGGCGGCATTGTGAAATTAGTAGATAATGCATAATTCACTTCTCACTAGCCTCCTCTTTCTAACTTATTAATCAAGTGTTTATATTATAAATTAATTTATGTTTAGACCATTTGGACGGGTTCCGACTTTGAAACATAGTGAATAAGCTTATGCCACTGTTATTTTCGCGTCTCCAACAATACGATTGGGCGGAAGTCTCGAACTTGGATAATGTAATAAGACGGTGTTGTTACGTTGCAGAGAGTAGCCGATATTATATATCCTATTGTAACGACACATTAACAGGACATCAGGTCATGCGCACAACGGAAAACATGAGATATGTAATTGTGTAGTGTATTCTCAGCAAAGGTCACCGGTTAAAACAAATAAAATAGTGCATTAAAATCATTCTCCTGGGAAAAGAGTGCAACTATTGTATTATATTGGAAAAATCTTTATCCCTTTCGTAGAACAAGAAAGACAATTTGTTCTGAAAAGCATTGTTCTGATGCGTCTATGGCTGTTATTGACTGAATACCCAGGTGCATGTGTTTATTGTTTGTATTACTGGCCGGGCATTGGAAGTCGCGGCTTTCAGAGCGAGTGTCCTGCAGCCTTTGATTCAAAATTAACTTCATTAAAATATACATTACCAAAAGTGATTCACTGAAACATTAAAACAAGCAATGGTATTTTTCACGAATATCTACTGTGTGTCTACTTTGTGGTAAAGAAATGTAGCAATTGATTAAGCTCTAGTGATGCTTTACTGTATATAAAAACTTAAAACTGCCATTATAAAAACTGATTAAAATCTGTTTCATCTTTAAATTCAATATTCACTTATGATGATATCTTCTACTACTTTAAATCTAAATTTTAGCACAACTGAGTTGTACAATAGTAATAAAAAACTGATGCCAATGTCCCTGATGATAGAATTACTCTCTGAATGTTTACCCATCAACATTTACCCTTGTCCTCAATCCCTACATATACCCATCACTCGCAACACATTGCACACACAAACATGTGTTGAATCCGTGTTTACTGAATATATCTGACGACCCACAAATATTTGCACGATCATCTGTTAAGGCTTGCTGCACTTGCCCCAATAAAAATACTATGATTAATGAAACGTCATGCTCGTGATATCAACAATGGCTACTCTGTCTCGTAACCATAGTCCCTTCATCTACTTAAGACGGTGGTCTAGCCAAGTCGGGCGAAGGGCCCAGTTCTGCAAACGTCTACTTGAGTCTGTCATTTCCTTATCAGAATTTTTTTCAATTTATTTGTTTATTGCGTGACTTGTGAGACTAACCTCGGCTGTCCTGCTGTAAAGCTGCATTAAATTTTCTTTATGGCCCTCAACTTATCGTAACTGCAAGGTATCCGAAACAGTTTCGCAGACACAGGTTTGAGTTCACCGGTCATTCACCTTAAATGACCTTGGACGACTTATTTACTATTACGCAAAGTTTTATCGTCTTTCAAAGACACCATACATAATTAGCAAATATCATCGGATCACTAGTCTTTTGTGATATATATATATATATATATATATATATATATATATATATATA
>LD345481.1:81307-116258 GCA_001465055.1 Ptychodera flava
ATATCATACCGCATTTGAAATTCAGTATCGCAAAGTCAGCGACTCCACCATTTAAGCGTTCATTGGAAAATTTGATTTTAAAGTTTTTGCCTTTTGACAGCTGATTAAGTCATTTGTAAAAAGCGTTTCAAAGTTGATGATAGATACTGACGGTGATTGTCTTGAAATATGTAATGACAATGACACAGATATTTGTTTTTGTGGAAACATGAAAATTGAGAGAAGACATAGAAAATTTGACGACAAAGTGTAATTATAAGTCACCTAGCTAAATAGTAAAATAGGTCTTTAAAGGCAATAATTTCACACAAAGCGAAATACAATTATCTACTGGTATGAATTAATGAATGACTGCAATATTCTTTCTGCTTTGTTTGTTATTTTCCTCCGTCAGTGTCAGGTGGAATCATTTGCTTCATTGAAATTGACTTTTCCTCCCAAGATACGTGTAACCTGTTACATAATCCACTGATTACAATGAACAATGTTAAACGTTGATTAAAGGTACACGGTCACCGTAAATTTGCATATTCTATATATGGTAAAGGGGCGGGACTTAGAGTACTACCCCTTAACACCTGTATTTCCTCTACGTCAAAGGACATGCAGACGACGCTGCTGTCATGGCTGGTCGTGTGGGGCGCCCTTTTTAAAAAGCGGCCACCCGCGTAAAATCTGTGATTGGTTATTAAAAAACTGGTGACCGATTACCTTTAAGCCTTACATTCTTGGATTCACAATTCAAAACCACATAATCTATAGCTACAGCACTGTAAAACTTGCACAAAGAGCACGTTGTTTACAATTTTCAATGTTTTGAAATTTATTTAAGTAGACATATATTTGTATGAAAGTTACCGTGACCATAAAGAATATTTAGATGAGTAATAAGTTGATGTAAATGTCAGAAATGTAATTAAATCTGCCAAGTGGCAATTTCCATCCATTTTTTTTCAGAAATACGACCAAATTTGGCCTTTACAGCCTTGGACAACGACATTCAAGGAAGTTGAGATAATTTTAACAAACCTAGGTCACTTTTCGTTTTCATATTTTTACATTAGATATACGTCAACTGCATTCGTTCGTTAACAAATCAAACACAGTATTTTTTATTGTAGGAATCAAAAAACAGAAATGGACAGAAAATTACTCAAACATGATATAATAAAATCTGTTTGTGGTTTTAATACAGGTCACAGATGATATTCATGTGACTAGGGTGTCTATTACACTCCACAGACATGATATTCATGTGACTAGGGTGTCTATTACATTCCACTGAGACATGATATTCATGTGACTAGGGTGTCTATTACACCCACAGAAATGATATTCATGTGATTAGGGTGTCTATTACACTCTACTGAGACATTATATTCATGTGACTAGGGGGTCTATTACACTCCACTGAGACATGATATTCATGTGACTAGGGGGTCTATTACACTCCACAGAGACATGATATTCATGTGACTAGGGTGTCTATTACACTCCACTGAGACATGATATTCAACTGATTAGGGTGTCTTTCCCCTCTTTACGTGAACATGACGATTGCATATCCTTAGCCTTCTCCTAACGTAATTTTGAAGAATACATAGAACTTGCAGTATGTATGATACACCGAACTTGGTCTATGGTAAAATGATTGTCGCGTGACTTCTAAAATGATTTGGTATCAGCATGGGTTTGATGAAAATAACAGAATAGGTTGACGTGTTCCAACTCGTAACCAAATCTTACTAAGTGAGATTAAAATACAATATTTTACATCCAATGGTAAAGCAATTAGATAGAATAAACTCTATGATTTGGCATAGTTGAATCATATTGTATTTCTCATCCGGGTCCTTTGTACTGAAGACAATGCGTAGGAATGTAATTGACACATATCAACCTGAGATTTATCACGACAGCTGCTTTTCAGAGAAAGATACAAACCCAACAAAAAAGGTTTGTACAGTCACATTCAAGTTGTGATCCTGGTGTTAATATTGGTCAGAGTATAAATCGTGAGTTCCCGTGTTCCATAATTTTCAACAGTTGCAAAGACATATCACATTCTCACGACGTTGTCAAGGCTTTCTTGGTTTTCTTGTTAGATTTTCCGTTTTTCAAAGAGATCGCCATTGTCCATTCCTTTCCTTCATTTTGCCGCACAACGTCGATATCCCCGTAGTGCCGTAAGACGTAGCCAACCAATCTGTCGATGCTGCGAATAAACGCCTCTTCAGAGAAATCGCTGTTGCTAGTGGCGCCCTCTTTCGGAGAGTCCGGACCTTGGATTTTAACTAGAGGCATACAGAAAAATAATGCAGTTTACATTACAACAATACAATATCTTTATTTATCTTTTATTCCAAAAGGTATAAGTACAGAACTGAACTGCCACAGTGGTAGATAAACACCAAGCTCTCGACAAATATCACTAGTCGCTTGGCATTTATCCATCAATTTCCTTATTTCGCTTGCTCGGGAGTACGTTGTAGTTTCTGGCCTGTTTCGCCATCGCAAGACCGTCGACGCGACAAAGTATGCTAAAGTTTTTTTTCCAATTTACTCTGTTAATAAATTAATAAGCCAGTAGATTTAGGACGGGTCTTTACAAAATGATGGCAAAATGATGAAGAATTAATTTGCTTATTTGTGTAATTTGTTTGACACATTCAGTGTCCGACCGAAAAATGTATTAAAAGCATAATTGACAGAATTATGGAGCAAATTTGGCGAAAATTCGATGTGAGGGAATAGAAAGGTTGGTGTGTATATAAACACTCAACTGTAGTGATGCATCTAAGACATGCAATAATGTCCTCTGATTCTATTTTACGCGATTATCTTCGAAAAAACACTGTGCTGTTTATCACAAACGTTTACACCAAAGAAACCTGACTTATGGTTCAAATGAATAGATCCACATACAATATCACATGGCTGTACCAACGGGCCGAAAATAAGATGAAGTTGTTTCCAAATTTATTTTTGAAGCAGCTGGAATTTGTTTGTTTAATCTTATCCAGAGATACTGCATTTAAACTTAAGCCGCATCTTGATGATTGAAAGGACGATAATAATACTCATTGATCTGCCGCGCACTTATGAAAAACGACAGTGTTGTCGTTGTTCTTGTCGTCATTGTTGTTCTTGATTATGATGATGATGGTGGTGATGGTGGTGGTGGTGGTTGTGGTGGTAGTGGTGGAGGCATTGGTAGTGGTGGTAATGGTGGCGGTGGTGGCTATTGTGGCGGTGGTGGTGCAGTGGTGGTGATGGTGGTGGTTATGACAATGATGATGGTGGTGATGGTGGTGGCACTGGTGGTGGTGGTGGCACTGGTGAAAGTTGTGGTGGTGATTGTGGTTACATTGGTAGTGGCTGTGGTGCAGTGGTGGTGATGGTGGTGGTGATGACAATGATGGTGGTGGTGGTGATGGTGGATGGCAGTGGTGGTGATAGTGGTGATGGTGGTGATTGCCCTATAAAAGTACATGACAAAGATCGTCCATACATTTTAGGAAGATTTCCCACCCGACTTACTCAGAATTCTTTTTATTACATCTCGTATATCGAACCTCGCATGCGCCATAGGATTCAAAGGTAACTTGTTGATGACATCGTGGGCTGCATAGTGATCATTTGACTGGAAATGACCCAGAACTATTTTCAACTTGACTACTTTGGGATTTAAAAATTATAAAATTTGTTTTTCAAAGGAAATACCGTTTTAACAAACTTATGCTTAAAAATCAATAAACCGCATAACAGTGATTTAAATATATCAATGCCTCGTCGATGATGAAAATTTTTGTCTAATATGGAAACAAAGCATATATTGCCATTTGTATGTTAACCGAAAGTTTGGATTTAAACTGTGTAAGAGACGGCCAGAGGTGTGTAATAAAACCTTGATAGCCCAAAGAAGGGACTATGTACCACCGAGTCCTTGCGTCGGGGAAATGGTCACCTGCCCTCGGGCACATAGTTCCATGTTTAGGCTATAATATATAGTATTAATATCTGTCATTCTTTTTGGTGTTTGTTTTCCTCGGAATCATTCAAAAGGCGGCCAATATGTTTAGATTTGAAAGCGATTTACAGTCACATGAATATCTAGTCAATGAACTTTCCGGATATATATCTACAGCTTTCAAACCTAGTTCCATTTTACTGAACTGGGGCACGGTTTGACTCGTAAGCGAACAACCGGTGTCTGGTCTTTCTCAAAGGGCCATTATTTGTAACTTTTGACCATTTTTTACCTCAGAAAATTCCAAGTTGGAGGCTCATATTTGTTGCTAAATGTTGTTTTACGAAGAAATAAACATGATTAGTGATGTTATAGCCACATAAAACTGCTAATTTTTGTTCAAACGTGTTGCCCTTCTGAGCTCGTTTGTTGACGTCTGGCATGCTCAGCGTGCTGGGAGAACGCAGATATGGTGACCCCGCGATCACGCGAGATGTACAAGTTCACGTTTACTGCGGGATCAAAACAACATCGCGTCGTGGATTGCCAGATATCTGGTTACGCAACATGCTCGGACAATGGACTACGACGTATGTACCGGGCATAAGTAATGAATATTTATTTTGAAATTGCTGTAAATGGCTCGCGCAGGTGCAGAAGAATGCCTATGTTGCAATCCGCGTGTCAACAGAGTTTGTATTTCTGTCCGGACAAAAATTGAAATTTTCGTTGTAAAATCACATGTTATTTAGTTGTAGGGCACGTAATGTTTCCGAATAATATGCGATTTTCTGTTATTTGACAGGCTATTCAACATGAGCCAGTGATCATTTCGATCAAAACTAACGGAAAGATCGCCAGAAGATACAGCTAATGGAACTTTAATATAAACGTATGAAAACATTACGCAACACTAAAAAATCGATCTTGGGTGTTCTTACCTTTCGGTATTTTGTGACGTGTTTCTGTGGGCCCTCTATTCCCAGATACACCAATAAACTGAACAAATCGTCGCCAGATGAATTCTACTATCTCGTATTCGTTGGATTGTCGACTGATGTCATTCTTTACAGCATGGATACTTTGATTAAGTATTGTCAAAAACATGTTCATCAGGATCCAATAGAGACAAAGAATGAAGAAGAAAAAGAAAATCTTGCTAAATACTCGATTGATCTCGTTGAGGGCGTGGTAGTCGAATCGACCTAGCATCATGGATATCTGCGTGGCCATTGTGACACTCATTGACGCGTAGTCCATGAGGGATGTGCCGAAAACCAAATAGAAAACCTGGCAGTACGCCAAGAAGACGATGATCCAAATAACGCTGAAGTAGAGAAGATCTCGGAAGCAGTTCTTCAGTGTCATACCAAGCATTGACATCCGTTTGTTGAATCGCAGCAACTTCAAAAACTTGAGAACGGCAATAAAAAGCGTGATTGCCAGAATCCAGGTGAAAATGGTATCCCAGTAAGCAAGGTGTTGAAAGTTGACAAACTTAACTGAAAGCAAATAGAAATGTAATTTTTTAAGACTTTCAAATTTTACAAGCATTTATTGTATATATATTACAAGAGAAAATCCTTATCAAGACCAAGGAAGTATTAAGTAATAAGTACTGATAGAGAATGCGTCATTTCTTACACAATAAGCTAGCATATATTTTATCACAATTAGTATCAGTGACAGACAATGATAGATTTGAAAATTAGCATGATAGTAGGAATAATCATATTTTTTCTGTGATAACGTGCTCCATTAATGTGAAACCAGAACAAATGTTAGTATGTGGGTAATGGTCAGACTAGTACATTATTATCGACTATAATTCATCCCAGATAAAAACTTGTAATACTCACAGTGGTCCTCTCGAACATCTTTCAGTGCTAGCGTAGTAAATATTTGCCTGAAGACATACATGGCAATCACAGTGATGGCAAACACGACCAGTACCAGTTCTAGACAATTCCAGAAACTTTTAAAGTACTTTTTCTTCTCCTTTCGAATTTTCAGAAGTTCATGGATTAGAAAGTAGGCGACGAAAAAAACGTAGACCACCTGCGCCAAGATGACAAATATTGCCGCTAGTCCAACGTAGTTGTAGAGTCGAAATGTGGAAATGGTCGGGGAGAGTAAACCGCCACCAAGTGTTGGAAGTTCAATCAAGAAAGTAACCAAACTGAATAGATTAACGTTAGCGTTATAAACCGTTAATTCCACGAATATAGCTCTGGTGAATTTGTCATACCATGAGTTGTTTCTCAGGTAACTGACCAATTCATGAGATTTCTCCATTGTCGTTTCGAGAGTTGCAATGTATCCTCCTCCGCCGTACAGAGTTTGATGACCTAGGACTGGTAACCCGTTTAACTCGCTGGCAGTGTGGTAAATCCAAGGGGAGTTTACCTCACTTGTGAACGAGGTTAAATTTACACCTGTTAGGTTTAAACTTGTCCATCCGATATCAAAGTGTCGGGTCTCTTCATTACTGTAAATCTTGTAGTCGGTCGTACAGTTGAAAATGACAGAGTCCATGGGGTCTTCAATGTCACAGTTGACTGAGACAAACAAAACACAGCAGATAAGCTATCTTTCGTCTGTCATCTTTACTAGTCAATAACAGAACTTGATGACAAATATCATAACAATTCTGTACGGTGATACAAACTACAACAATTCTGCAAGTGCGTTATTATGCGATATGAAAATAAAAAAGGTTACGCTATGGTTAAATATAACAAAGTCAGCTTTCAGAAAGTTTAATTTGGAATAATATTTGAACGAAAACAGACACCTTACTGCATAGTGTGATGTGAAATCACTTCATTGAAAGACACACATCAATTAAACAAGAACTTTTCATCAGAAACTTCTTTGAATAAATGGAAAGAAGTAACTTACCGGGTGGGACACGAAGTTGACGAAGTCTAGCAGGCCCTACTCTGTACGATTCTCTGTTTTTGATAAATCGTTTGTGTCTCCAATGCATCTCATCACCATTGTAGTACCTCTCTGAGTAGAGACCGGGAATCATCGATTCTTCCATCCAGTCCCAGAATATGTCTGGTGATGTCTGGAATTGGTAGATAAGTGACCCCGTTCGGTTATAAATTATAACAGGTAATTAGCAAGGGACAGTGACATTATGATCCCAAACTTCTAGCGGGATAACTAGCCAATTGTAGCTACTAAACGTGGAATATTACGAACTGTACGTGTCTGTAAAACAGCATCTACGTTATACAATAATTCAAAAGGCTGACTCTAAGAACGCAAAATACATAAATATCAGTAATCGCGTGAAATAATGAAGTGATATTTCATCGAATACATTGATTGCATCCACATCACAACCACTGCAGATGCCTAAGTTCATCTCACACACAAAGGACAAGTAAACATTTATCTTACCCTAGAGAGACCGTCAAATTTTATCCTTGCCTGTTAGATATATAAAAGAAATACATAGATAATGTCAACCATCTCTTCGAATTAGTGGATAAACACTGTCGAGAAGCCAGTGTTAGAACAAATAGTGCCGTCACTGATGTCATGATCATTCATTCACCGATTCTATTTGGACCAACAGTCTTGATGACATTTTTGCTTAGTGCGGTGAAGATATCACTGTCAATTTCCAGTTTCTTGCTGTTTCGAATACGTCATTCCGCGTAGGATGGGCCACTGAGTATTTATAATTACTTTGACTTGGCCCGAATACGATACTATGCATCTCTATAGAGAGCGGCATAAGTCTTTCATCGCCATAAACAAAATCATGTGACCTAATCTATAGGGATGCATCGATAGGTTGTTCTCTGGTCAATTACAGCGCGGAGGAAAATAAGTGACGGGAGAAATATATGTTGGTGCCAGTTGGCAGTCTTTCAGCGAAAGTCGCGAGCTGATTCTCTCGTTCTTGAATGTCCAGTGTTTAACTAACAAGAGGATGAACCAATGACATGATTGAAAGACTGCCACAAGAAAGTATAATTCTCCTCTCACTCATTTCCAAAGCAGTGTACAATATCAATTAGTAATACTCTCGACCAGCGGATATTCCTGGTCGATAGCAATAGTAAGACGTCGATAACATACCATTTTATGCTCAGTTTCGAAGAAAATTTGATGGATAGAGTTTGTCATGACGAAAGAATTCGGATCTCTGTTAGTGTAACACAAGCTAAGAAGTACAATAACGAAGACACCATAGAGGGCGATCTCTCGAATAACACTCTGCATCTGAATTTCATTGAGTCGTTCCTTTCTCAAAGCTTCGAGTTTGTCTCCCTTTGGAGGAAGGACATAAGCCTTCCCTTTCCGATCTGTAAATTTGACAAAACTGTGTGAGTTTACAAACATAAAGCAATCATGTGACGAGTCGAGGACTGCAAAGAATGTAACACGGCGATGACTAAATCGCGTAAAACATATTCAGGTGAAATTTCATGCACTTTCATTTGATCCCAGTTATCATTTGTTTATACTGGGTGTTTACAGTTCCTAGTTTTGCATATTATTGAATACATTAACGCAGTTGCACTTGTAATATTATAGGATCTGTGGATCTGTGAAATGGTTATTATTATCCAGAATATGTGATAAGCGTGTACTTATGTACCCACGACAGTCTGGCCACTTGCCGAAATGTCAATAAGGCGCGGCACCAGACCTTTCCCCGGGTAGTCCTGAGCCACGCTACCAAACCTTCAACTCAGGGAAGGAGAGAGCCACACCAGAGGGCCTGAGGTGGCTGTTGTATATTTGTACCAATGCTACATTTCAGAGCATAATATGAAAGTTGACATCCTCGTTCGCCATTCCTTCGAATTTAACCATTGAAAATTTTAAGATTCTAATATTAGAACATTTCTACTAACTAGGCCTACCAGGGTTTGGTTGAAGAAACATTCCTTCATGTACGAAAACTGCTGCATAAAGTTTTATTCGTAACTAACAGCTTCAAACCAAAACATTTCCGTTGATCTGTATCAAGCAAATGGTCTGTAGGAAAGTTTAGTCACCAGTGCCATGTTATGGCACGGTGACATACAGCACTTGTGTTAGTTGAATATAGACGTGCATACCAGCGTTGTCATTGTTTGGTCCATGGAGATATTCTTCGTCATGTTTTAAACCATTAGCCTTGACACTGGTCTTGCCAGTTTCATCATCGTCATCGGTGACTTTCTTCATAAAACATGAAAAGAAGATGGCAATCATAATGACCTGCAAAAATAATATCAAGAGAAAATTCAGTTCTGCTAATTTCTTATTAACAAGTAACGTATTAGAACCATTGAAGGAGTACTCTTTTATTGAGTAATAAATAGTACCGCACCGCGTAGACAAATAACAATAATACCCCACTCAGAAATTATTCAGAGTGAATGATCAAATGGATGTCACTGTATCGATCTTGCCTTAATTATATTGCTGACAATACGACAGGCTATTTGGTATCTCTATGCGTGGAAATACTGGTCACCAAAGTTCATGATCAGGAAAATCAATCTTGGACAGTTAGAGTCAATTACCATAGAGATAATGTGCCACTTTTGTCATTTTCGTTCAGTTTTCACAGCGATGTACAAAAAGCAAATTATTTTTATTATAGTCGATACCATTGTAGCCTCGCATGATGTAAGTTATGTCAAGGTTCATGATACAAACACGTTCACTATTATCACTCTATTTCAAACAGTCGAGTACTCATATGCCACTGTATCAAACTCCGCCCTGTGGATTGTACGTTTGGGTTTGCAAAATACCTTTTACAGTAGAGCGGCAACAGCGTGACAGTAGCATGGTTTTTTTAAGTAAACGTTTCATGATGTTTGAACAGTTCAAATACAGTTAAATAATATGAACACAAATGTCTATAACAATATTTAAACAAATTTTTAAGGTAGAATGCGCCACGTGCACGGGGACAGATATTTGGACTGTCAAACTTTCACAATTCTTTTCTGATATACCACTTGCGGGGCTCGTTATAAAGCTCTGGAGCCGGTAAGAAAATTTTTCACCTTCTTAGTTTTTCGAAAATCGAAAATGATATTTTTGTCCATAGAGTTAACACATTGATGGCGGCCATTTGAATTTCAAATATCAAATATCGGTAAATGTTGGGTAATTTGTTTGTGTAGTACCAAAACTTGCACGATGATCCCGATTTTTAATTTGATTTTGAAAGAGAACGTTTGAAAGATTCCCTGAGGAAAATTTGAGCAAAAATTTAAGTCTTTCACTTTCGAGGCGCATACTACCTTAAGAAACAGTGCCACTGCATATTGAATCTATTATCACAGTTATTCGCGTACACTATTTATTCTTGGTAGGCTAACTTAAGGGGACTTGTTCTGGCTGAATTTCTTGGTGACAGCGCGCAAAACAAGTTCTTAAGCATCTTCATCCAATCTGCAATTTCTACTTTTATTTGAATATAGCCTTCCAACACATATTAAATTTCTAATAATTCCAATTACCTGTACTGGCTGCGTCACTAACACTGACAGAGAGAAGGATAGGATAATTGACACCAGCCACTGTTCGGATTTATCAGCACCCCATTCCATGCTGTATAGAACAACGAAAAACGCTGAAGTGACAACGGTTAGTATGCAGATGAACCAGCCAAGGTAGAGACACCAGTGTGGTAGAGTCTTTTTCTTCTTGGTCTTCTTGGATGTTTGTTGTTTTTCCTCCGTATCATTGAAGAGAATGTCGAATTTGGCAGATTCTGGCCTTGTCTTCCTTCGGTTGATCCACTTAGACAGGCTAATTGTACCCGGCCGACTCCTCCTGAAGATTTCGACTATGATAAAGTTGATGGGAAATACGACCAGGTTGGTCATCACGCCGACGTACAGTTCGAAAGACGTCAGTGTAAATGGGCCAATGGTAACTGAGAAGACGTTTTTGGCGCGGACCTCCGACCTGAACCACATCGCACTTGCAATCATTGAGCAATAGAGAAGCGACAAGCAACACGTCAGTCGTTGTACTCGTGTAAAGTGACTTTTACTGGGTCGCGAGAGGACAGAGAACCAAAGATGCTTTTCTGAGAGGTTTTTCCTCGCTGTGTGATAAAAAAGCTGATTGAAATTGGTCAAATCTTCACGACCAGCAACAGGTAATACACGGTCTATTAAACCGTCATCGTATTCAACTGCAAGCCATTTATCGCATAGAAAATAGAATCTAGAAAACAGACAAAAAACACAAAAATACATGGATGAGAATAGCACTGGACAACAACATTATAGAATAACTTTTCCGTTCAGCAGTTCAGAAAAAATTCATAGTCACAAATTGCACACATACACATTCAAAATTTGACAAATATTTTTCAATAGTCGCACTTTCCACGTGTGACATATCAGCCAGATACGATTTTTTTAAGTTGAATATCCTCTGAAAATCTAAATAAAATTTGACACAAACTGGGTATATCTTACAATTTAACTGCTCTTGCTTCTTTCCTCGAAAGTTTAATCATAAATACTTTTGCGCATTCACCAGAGAGAGCTGAACTATGAAATGTAAAGTCTACGAGTTGCTGACATTGTTAGTATGGCTGCTATTTTACAAAAGTTCCCATACAATCCAGCTTACATTTCGCCTGTCTGCAGGTCAGTAATCATAATTCGTGACAAGTACCAACTGCCATGTTGACCTTTGCCAGAGTCATCATGCCAAATACGTAGATATGCCAGTGGTCCGAGAGAGCTCGATACAGCCATTACGAAATGGTCAATGCTCCCTGTTTGAAAAAGCTTAGAAGAGAGAGATTACTTTGAATCACGAATAGCATAGTATTGCTTCTCATTGTAATTGTTGATTATTTTGAACATAATCTTTTCAACAGAAGCGATTATTGACGCTTCACAGAATGGAATTTTATTCATCAAATACTCTGTATTATCTCATTCTCCAAAAAGTGTATTGGACATCACTTACCCTGACAGGTTAAATTAATTTAAAGTCCCATAAGCTGCAAATATTTGCATGCTTTCATTATTTTAATTTCCAACAAATATATATTCGTGTAAATGTAATGCTGAATGATGTGAATACAAAATATTATTTATTACAGACCGGGAATATATGTGCATATTTGAACAAGATGAATGATAAACGGATGCTCCAATAGAATACGGATACATCCATGCAAACATGGACAAAACGGTGATCATATGTGCGATTACACATAGTTTTGCTGAGAGACACAATATTTTATCATCCATCAGAACACATGATAGCACTGAACATTCTCCAGCCTCATCCTGTATTCTGTTCTTCTTTGTATCATTGACCTTTGAAAAGCACGGGAAAATCAAATTCAGTGAAAACTGTTCACTTTACTTGCCAATTCTGACACAAATTCATGCTGTTGTAGGGCTGTAAAAAGCAAATTTGTTCCATGGGTGGAATTTAGAGAATATTTAAACAACTTGAAAGATGTTTTGCTGTCAATATATTGCTATTAACAAATTACTCGTTTTCTGTAGCCCA
The DNA here is from genome assembly GCA_001465055.1 of Ptychodera flava. Classification (NCBI taxonomy): domain Eukaryota; kingdom Metazoa; phylum Hemichordata; class Enteropneusta; family Ptychoderidae; genus Ptychodera; species Ptychodera flava. Next base: position 93,795 of record LD345481.1, read on the forward strand.
ACAGAAAGTTGGCAACAGCTAAAAGTATTAGACACTGTATGATACCTTTCGTTTGTTGTCGTCAAGATTTCGAATTCCAGTATCTTCATCATCACCAGATAGCATGAAACTGACCTTTGACCTGGTACCTGCACCACGGCGCATGCCAGTATACACTGCGATCTCATAAAAGTATTTGTCAGATGGATTGTTATCTGCCAATGGTGTGACTCCCCACTGTAATAATAAATTCAAAAAACGATAATACTTTAATCGAACATCCTAATAGTGTAAACGAAAAGCAATTTTATCAAAACAACACCTCTTTTGAAAACATTAACTGTGCTTGAGATAGATTGCGCCTCAGGGACAGATATTCGGACTTTCAAATATTTAGAACACATTTTAGTCTATCGTTTTAATATTGGGCCCATGTTGAAACTCATGGAGTAGTAAAGTTGTTATTGATCTGTTTTCCCCCGTAGAATTACAATGAGGATGGCGGCCACTTTGAATTTCAAATGTTGATCAATATTGGCCAATTTCTTACCATAGTGCCAAAATTTGTACCATGACACCGTATTTTTAGTTTTGATTAAAAAGATAATGGTTTTCTAGTTTCGATAAGGAAAGTCTGAGCAAAAGATTGTCCTCCTATTTCGAGACGCATAATACCTTAAGATTTAACGTTCGGTAAAAGCTTTTTATGAGATTATCTGATAAAAACGCACACATACATAGTTTATGTCTGCAAGTGGCATATGTGCATATACATGTGTACACAACACATGCAGGTATGAATACTTTTATGTAGCAAAATACATACATACATACATACATACATACATACATACATACATACATACATACAGACAGACAGACAGACAGACAGACAGACATACAGACATACATACATACATACAGACAGACATACAGACATACAGACAGACATACAGACATACATACATAGTACATATTTTGAGGAAAAAGTTACCTTTTCTATGTCTTTCTTATCTTTACGTCTAGCCCAGATCAGCAAGACAAAATACACACCTAGCAGAGCAAAGACAGTGGCGAATACTGCAGAGTTTTCTCTCAGATCGAATTTATTGAAAACTGTCGAGAAATCGATACTGTTTGGCGGCACGAAGAAGTCAGACGCAAACGACGTAAGATGGGAACACAAGCAATGTGTTGCCTGTGTTGTGGTTAAATCACCGACCTGAAATGCGAGTTAAGCCATAATTTAAGAAATTAGCATCGGAACTTGTGAAACATCCTTTCTTTATACATTTTGTATTTAAACCCTAGAATTTGGCATATCTTTTGTAAAACATACAAATTTATAGACTGGCTTTAAGATATGAAGATAGTTATGATATGATGCAATAGAAGACTTACCTTACAACCTTCGCCTGACCATCTTTCTTCATTTTCATGCCAAAACAGACAACTTGAGGAAAACACCATCATCGAATAATTGGCAAATTCTGTACCTGTAATCTCTCGTATATTATCTGGAAAATTCAAAATTTTAATCTGATTTAGAAGTTTTATTATGATTTCAACAAAACTATATATTCGCCAACAACATGAAATATCAGAGACTTGAGAGTTTTTCAAATATTATAACTTGAATTAAGCGACACTATTTAAACTTCTACAAAACCACAAAGACGTTGACAAATATAAGATTGAGGAGCAAAAGGTTGTAAATCACTGTAAGAAAAAGTCAAAGGCGGGTCAGAGTCTAGCGTATGATAGTCAGTTATTATGTTATTCTTGTTTACAGTGACATTGGGTAGACAAGTGATCTTGAAGCTTCATTCCTTCTCAACTTTCTCCAAAATGTTTCCCCAAAATATGTGATTTTTGCATGAGGGTTAACACCCGTCCGCTAAAGTTTCATCTATTGAAGACGGCTAAATATGTCAACTAATTTGAGTTAGATTTCTAAGATAACATAGTTTAGGGTTAAAAGGTCCTTTGTCAGAACATAAACTTTTATAATAAAAGTTTGGCATAATGATCACAATAATCAAAGTCAACCACACTAGTTGTACTTGAACTTGGCCATGTATTCTGTAAAGACGGTATAGAGAGGCAATTTGAGATCTTACCAGGTATTTTCACACCGATGTAATATTTTCCAGTGTGCAGTAATTTTTCAGGAGGAACTTGGCAAGAATATTTCAGCTCGCCAGTAAGATCTTCCCATAAATTATTGCTGTTGTTGACATGGCGTGGCAAGTCACAAGAGAACAGGTGATCTTGGAAAGATGGTGGTTCATTGAATTTGATGTACAATTTCAGTGGAATGTCAGTCGTTGGAAGGATCACTATCTGAACTGTGTTATCTTTGTTTTTGACTTCAAAATTGTGTCTGTACAAATCTTCCGGCTGAGAAAAGTCCAGAAGGACAGTATCCCATTGAGGCAGTAAGGTTGGATCATTGTCGAGTAAAAACCCAACACTCTCCTCCAAACCAGATATGTCCATCATGTTGCCATCAGAATCGATGAAGTTCAAACCAATAACGCCAGATTTGACTTTGCTTCTGGTGGGATCCCAACTGTACGGATTACCTGCGAATGACGTGGTCTACCACACCATGTTCGACCAAAATGTCACGTTACCAGAAAACAGCGGTAAAAATGAAAATGTATAACTAAATGTGAGATGCAGCTAAATGTCAGAATCAAGGCGCTAGAAATACATATTACTTTCCTGAAAACAAGTTACATCGATGTAACATTTCTATTCTAGACTCTCATTTATTGAATCAGAATTAGATTGTAACTCAAAAAATAAGAATCCTTATCAATTAGGGCTAATGCAATATGTGTGGACCGATTTAGAAATAAAGATTTAAAAATTGAAAACAAAAATTATTAGATTCTATAGATATCGACATCTTTATATTAGCGATCGCTAATACTAGGATAGTGTGTCTATCTGATTCCCTCTTATTAAAAATTTGCTAATGAGCGAGTACAAACCTCGACATCAACATAGGTGTCCGCTATACTATCTTTAAAGAGCGCCTCCGCCGTTGGGAGTTGGAAACTACCAACAGTTCCAAGGATCTCCTTCCGTTGAAAACCTTCTGGTTCATCTCTGTGTAGTTCTATGGTAAGGAATTCTGACGGAAGTAATAATGATGGTTCACCGACCACTTGTGTTGATCTGACTGTAATGCTGACGACATTAATAATGCTCATTCCCAAAGTACTAATTAGGCGTGCCTATGGAAAGATTCGGAAGAGAATCGTCAGTTCATATCCTTTCACTTCTTAGTCGTAACAAAATTATAGTTTCCCGTTTTATTTTTTTTTCTTCCTGCTCGTATTTGAGAAGCCCTGTTTTTCGAGATGCATTCAAAAATATCACAAAACTATTTTGTATCGACAAAGGAGTTAATCTTGACACTGCACATTTTAATAATTGCATCCTTACTATTCTTTCTGAATGGGGAAGTTCTTAAGAAGTCGCAAAGATGAAAGAATACGATATTCTACAGCTGTTGAAGTGATCGCAAAGATGAAAGAATACGATATTCTACAGCTGTTGAAGTGATCGCAAAGATGGAAGAATACGATATTCTACAGCTGTTAAAGTGATCGCAAAGATGGAAGAATATGACAAATTAACGCCTTACCGCTTTCTCTGCGTAGTCAACCTTCTGTTGTTTTATTATAGCTTGTTGTGCCTCGTATTCCTCTATTTCTTCAGGTGAAGGGTCATCGCCATAGAAATTTGGGAACTCTGGTGGCTCAGTCGGTATTGGTTCAATCTCTTTTTCATCTACAACCACCGCGCTTTTTATTATATTTCCAATTCCTTCGACAAGAGCTGAAGAAGTGAAGAAATTAAGAGTTATGCTTTGGATAAGAATGAACAGAAATATTCTCCTGGAAGAATCTTATTTGTTTTATTCTTGTGTTACTAATAGAGGTGACGAATCAAGATCCTGCATTGTTTCTTTTCTTCGTTGTTTCTGCAATGAACAAAAAGCTTCATTACGTAAAACTGATGAAAGGAACCACACGCATTATCGTAATGAATAATCTATGTTGTGACGTCACAAGATCTACCCCAGTTGTCAAGGTTCTACCAATAACCGTGAAATTTTATATTGAGTTTTGAATTTGTTTATTTTCTGAATTCTTGTATATAAGCTGACAATAATCTTGAATAGGAGTGAAAATATTTTTCTCGCACTTACACGTTGCTGTGTTCAACATTTCTTCTCGGCTTTGGTCCTCTATATTCTGTAATTGGTTTGCCATGAATACCATGGCTAACGCTGCTTGTACCTGGGTACCGTGACATCATAAGTAATCAAAATCAGTGGGCAATTCAGAAGTGGTTGATAATTGACGAAAACACATGTTCGTTACATGCATATTAATTTCACTCGGTATTGAAAGATAGGGGATGATGAACATTATTATCATGACCTTTACAATGACAACAGTGAGTTTATGACGTACAGCTATAAATACATGGGCATCGCCTTATGGTGGCAACATTAACCAGCCTTTGAAAATTGATAACATTTTCGACAGAAAAGGCTAATTCAAAGTCTTCCTTTAATGTAGTAATATTGTGAAAATATCAAAATATTACTTAGCAGATTTTTCATAAACATCAAGCGATGAATGATTTTTAAGTGGTATTGGATAAAAATAGACGATCCTTTCCAGCCATATTTTCTATTTATATATGGGAATTATGACGTTTACGGTGTCACTGAGCTGTTTAACAAGCAAACAAAGCGACTGTTGACAGTTTTGTATAGACTTAAAACTTCTATATAGAAAGAGGTTGATGATATCCGTAATCTATAGAACGTAATTTCACACCTGATAGTATTCTTTGTGGATATATTCTGATTCACAAAATATATGCAATCGTCCCTCTATACGATTCTCCGTAGATTATTGCACCATGAAATAATTTTTTCTTGATACAAAGGTGACACTAAAGGACAAAACTTTCTTTGAAAACCACTGTGTATGTAAACCTATTAATGGTCTAAACCCTACCATCCAAAAGGTACATTCAAATCGATTCCATGGAGCAAGGCTCTTTGATATCCCCATATGTGTACCGATGATGATTAGGACTATGGAATGCGAAACATCTCGCCTACAGACGGTACACAGAAGCTGACATTCAATGTGACACGGCCGTCAAACAAGCGTGAAACATTAAGAAAGGAATACCATTTTAATATGTTCCCAAGCTCCATGAGTAAAGTCAAATACAGGTACGTTTGTCATAGCGTTAACATAGCACCCTCCCTTATCCAATATCCCATTCATCGTAGGATATGTTGCAGGATAGCGACGGGCTTCTTGCAACCGACAAAGCAGACATGCATACCAGAAAGACCCAATCGCTGTGCGACCAAAGAACCTGCATCTAAAGTGCGTTGAATCCCTTCTAGGGCCGGCTCAGAAACCGACCATTGAAATATACCTGGCGATGTTCCGTATGCAAAGATAGCAAACAATGCCAGTATGCTGTCGACACCGTTTAAACACAAACTACCATCATAGTTACCACTAATTATGTGGAATATTGTACACGACATTGTATATGACATCACCCATATTCAATTCTCTAATCTCACGGTATCCAAAAGCATAAATGAAAACTGTTATTACGATTGTTATTACGATTGTATTCTGGTTTTTGTTTTAACCCCATTCAATCTCCATGTCTTATTTCTCATCAAGTGTTCTACGGAGACTGTCTACGAATAGTCAACACATTAGTTTGTTGCCCATGCTGAGATGGAAATGCGCATGCCCAGCTAATAACTCTAAAGTAATCTCCAGAGTGCATGTATGTAGATCACTCTACTTTGATATCGTTGCAGTCTATTCAACAATAGACTTTTTCTGTAGCTGTGTTGGTGAAGTAAATTCTGTGCTTCATTACAGCAACAAAAACTCTCAAGTTCAAATATTTTTGCATTGAAATTCTTTAATTTTGACGGCTACCTGAACAGTAAACTTGACGCATAATATTAACTTGTTAAAAGCAGTTATCTGGAAGATTAAATATTATAACCTTATTATCATAACAAGGAGTAGCATAGGTTTGAGTTGTACAATCCGTTCATGCTGACGTTCCATTCGTGTTGACGTTTCATTTATGATGACTTTTGTGACAGATCAAGAGCGGGACCAAAGGAATATTCCTACGTGCATTTGTCGGGAGATAAATTTTATTTGCAGATAATGAGCAGATTTCAAACAAATTTTGAACTTACGAGTGCATCATCTGCCGTGGCTCCTGGACCGGTCAGATCAGCAAGAGCTGCAGACGACATCAAGAGAGCGTCGATGGTATTGGCCCATAGACAAACCTTTGAAAGTGACACAAGTAGATGGCTGCGAAGCTAAATTGGAGAAGAAATAAATCACTTTGTTGTCTGTTTCGTGACCACGTGATCACGTCACATGGCCGAACCAAAGAGCAAAGGCAGCAACTGGGCCAATCAGCGAAATCAGCCGCGTTTTCACCGATTGTAAAGACAAAACTCTACAATCTGTGAGCAAAAAAGAAAAAATGTCTTGATTACAAATAGATATTAAGAACATATACGGGTAGCCTTTCATTTGTTATATTCTGTGATGATCAGAATAGACTGTCCCGAACAAAAACGAGGCAATCTGAAATGCAAAGTGCAAAAGGAAGTTGAAGAACCCGTAAGGCCATCAAGATTCCATTTTAATATTGGAAGAAAGAAATGCGTAAAGTCGTTTCAATAAATAAATAACTGAAAGAGAGAGAATTTTCACAATGAATTCATGGTTTTGCTAAGCGGTTGAAGAAAACGTTTCTCCTCAGCAACCGTACATCAGTTGTGAGGGAAACACGAAGAGCTTTTGCCAAGACTTTTTGGACATCACCATAGGTCTCTAGATGAACAATTGAAAAGATGTAGCAAGTGAATGTGATTTTCTCACGTCAGTAATATTTTATTTTTGAATTCAAACAAAATTCATCGGTTCAAATTTCTTTGTGACGATCGATTCGGTATTTTCCTTAACCCATTTGCAAATGTGATGATTGTTTGTTTGTTCGTTGTTTTCGATTGCCCACTCTACAGACCCACGCACCAAGGATCGAGGTTGGCTTCTGCTACACAGCCAGAACACATGCCAGCTTTGAGTTGACTTTCCAGCCAAGCGAGTGTAAGACGATTGAAACCGACAGCGAGAAGACTAGTACACGTAAAGTTAAGCAGAATACCACCGTTATTTACCTGACAATGTCCATAACATTGGCTTTGCGGAACAAATATTAAGTACGGCTGTTTATGTGCAATATTCAAAAGAAAAAATACTATTTGTCAAATTACAAAGCGGCATGTTAGTTTGTTATTTGATTAATAGGTTAGTCAAAGGGATTCTTATTACCGTTGTATTTGATATATATCAATTAAAGCCCATCAATATAATATTGCAATAAGACACAATATATTTAAACAGTGATCAACGATACCTACAGGATTAGAAGAAAGCCGTTGCATTTTGTTATGCAGATTAGTGATAGATTCAGCACCGTGTCAGTTTTGCTGCGGCAGGTGAAGTTAGGCAGACAATGCAAATGAACTTTTAGAATGCATGGTGCGCGACGAATTGGTGATTCACCAAGCAATTGATGGACTTAAATGTGAGCTTTACCTCTCCCTTCGAATCCTCATTGCTGTCTGATTCGTCGCCGGACACTGTACTATTGTCACTCTATCACGGATCACCCGGATACATAAGCACAAAACGTGTGTCATGTAGGTAGCGGTGATGATCAAGGCAGAGATGGTGTGATGGAGTAATGGAAATAGGGTAACAACGTGGCCCAGTGGAGAAATGAATAACAAACAACCAGGCATGCCATCATGAAAAAACAGAAATGTTGAATATTGCATATTGAAGTGGGGTTAAAAACAGGATGGAAGGACAAATTTTTCAAAGATAACAAACTATGAACTTTTGTTAATGTAACTCTTAAACTCTAACTATTTAACAAAGAAATTTGAGACGTTATAGGTGTATTGGCTGGTGAACATTTATAGCGTAAGGAAATTTAGGATGCTGATAGGAATATAGGTACAGAATCGCAATCAAACAGTTGTTTGCTTGTTTGTTTTTGCTTTAATCGTCCAAGTCATTCAATGATAAATCGGGACTGCAAGAAAAAAAATATCACAGTAGACAAGATGTGCATCTCAAGACGGTATATTCAACAAAACCAGATGTACCTGTCCATCGTCTGGGTAAAGTGACATTAGCGCCATTATCAATTGCGTTGCCCCTTGGAAATCTCCTGCCTGCATAAGTTGCTCTAATTTGCTATTTTCTCCAGTAACAAGCTGTTCAACGAGAAGATCACTGTCACCAGGCGAAATTTCCATTTCCGTAACCTGTTAGGAAATAGAATACAAGGATCACAATAGTCGATAAACAAGAAAATGTTATTGCAGAAAGATACACAACTAGACTTCTTCACACAGAGAAATATTTGACAAGTGAATGTTTTACCTGCACTGAAAGTTCGAATTCTGCATAGGCACCGTGGTTGTCGATGATGTGGACGATGACGTCATATCTGTAGTCGCTATCAGCTGGTCCAGCAGCAAAAATCAAATTGTTTTCACTTGGATCCGAGCCATGATATATTTGCGACATACTCTCGTCTTTTTTACCATAAAGGATTCTATAGTTTAGATGGTCACTTTTTAGTGACCCCTCGCTCCTCACAACATCGTCTCCTTCGTCGACCCAGTTTTCACAGCTAACGATGTACTCAGTCTGTATCGCAGTGCCTAAAGAAAGGTACGGCGGTTAGAATGTTTTACTTGACAACGCAAGTACTTGATTTTGATCATCGGTTGAATCTCACGTCTCCAGACCTATCTATATAATCGCCGTAAAGGCTTATCAACAGCAAAGGGTATGAAAGAAGTTGACGCTATCTCGGTAAATTGAAATCTACATAAGTCGAACTTTTGGTGCATTTTCCGTAATTGTTGTTCTGTTTAAAAATACAGACTTTTGTCCTACTTTAGAATTAAGTCCAAATTCATAGTGTTCATCATGTCTACACTGTATGTGTGTGTCGTGTTCATCGTGTCAACACTGTATGTGTCTTTTGTTCGATGTTATCGTCGAAAATTAATCTTTTGGCGTTATAAAATCATCTTTCAACAATGACATTGCATACTTTACACGGTGCATTTATGTTGGTCAGACTAATATTTTGTATTTCAGTAAAGTTTAGGGGAAAGACTGTACTTATTTCCTGAAACAAAGATAACTGAAATACTATCAAACGTTACACTGATTGCTGCCCCTCTAAAAAGACCTTCATTTGGTACTTAAACAATAAACTGCAAATACGGGCCGCAAAAAAAGGTAATTTAGCTTAATTTGAAATGTCTGCCTGATGTTGACAGTGTAAGAAAAAGCAGAACATAAATATTATGAGAGTTAGTATTCCAATTACAAATTTAAAATGTTTCGTGAACCCATAGACCCTGGACTCACTCCAGGGTCTATGGTGAACCCGATCACGAAGTTTAGCGCTATACAAGTAACAAGTCATTGGTTTATATTATTAATTAAAGGCTAAAATAGATTGTCTTATTGTTATCAAGTTGTCAATTGTGTGTGTATATCCTCTTAAAGTGGCACTCCCACTTGGTAACATTTTTAAAGCACATTTTTTTAATGCCAACGGTCGGTATTTGACGTGGCGACTGCGCGCAGATCGCGATATATCGATAAAAACATGTCTTTAAAAAAGTAAAAGTTTGAATTCCGGTGGCCCACCTAAATTCAGCTTCCGAACATCGAACGTTCGGCACTGGGGCCATTGTCAACTAAGCTATGGAGTACGAGTCTACGCTGACGCTGCTGTACGCCACAGTACCACTGGCGTTGGTGATCGGTCATGCCCCGTGGGAGAAAGCTGAGTCTTACTGACTTGGCGTAAAAACGAAAATCAATTTTTGCTGATTCCACCAGAATTCGCATAGGTGACTAGCACAATTACGTGCGGTTGATACATAGCGGCCGCCGCTTGGTATGCGGCGGGCGCGCGGCGTACTGTGTGGCAGACGACAAAATGTAGTCATCGAGGCGGCTAATATTTGACACATAAAAACTGATGTTTATGTGGTATTGGTTAACTGAGGTAGAGGCATAATGCTGTATATAAAGTCTTTGCAGTGGGAAGTAGATTAATTATGTCGTTCAAACTTATTGTAGACTCCCTAGAATATCGTCTATCAGCACAACAACAACCTTCGGTGGATTTCGGGTCAAAATCAGAAACGATCGTAAAACTTCGGGATGTAAAAAATACGCTCGGCAAATGACATGTTTTTATCGATATCTCGCGATCCGCGCGCAGTCACCACGTCAAATATCGACCGTTGGCATTAAAAAAATGTGTTTTCAAAATGTTATCAAGTGGGAGTGCCTCTTTAACCAATCAATGAATCAATGGATGTGTGAGAGTGAGTAATTCGTTTACCTGTCGTCGGCGAAATTTGGCAAACACCTTCGAATGGAGGTAAGTTTGTGATGAAATAAAGGAAGGAATAACCAGTGACGTAACCTTGACGACTGCCGTACAGTCCAAGACGGTACTTCCTGCCAGCTTGGAGAGAGTTTGGGATGAAACTGATACCAGTCTTTTCAATGCCTGCAACGAGTGATACAAATTACACATGAACTAGGTCGAGAAATTTCATGATGCTGAGAAAAATCATATAATTTACTAAAATAGGAAAATTGCATTAGGTCAGTTTTGATAATCTGATAGACTTGATTCGGAATTCCTGAAGGTCAATAGTATCACTACAATATCATGCAATGTCAGTTTGTTGATATGTAAATATTTGTTGACCACGTCGTTAAGGATGGAACTAAATGCTATGTAGAAGTTCACTCTCATGAAAATACCGTTTGGCGATATTTTTCATCAGTTAGGTTAATATGTAAATCAGTATTAGACAATCTGTTGCTGAACTCGAATTCCTCCAAATCTATATTGAGTATCTACAGCATGAATAATACCTGTTGAAGTGTAATCCTGAAAGTTGTGGACGCTGTTGTAGTTTCCATCAGTCTCATTTCTTACATAAAGGGACCATTGATATGATAATTTTACACCATTTAAACAATTCGTACACTCGCCTTGATAAGATAACGTTCCAGTTGGGTTTACCTTTCCACCACAATTCGTCTTACAGCTGAAATGTAAAATGTGGTAGTTGTGATATTACAAAAATACATGCAACTCTCAGATGTGTATACTGTGATGATTGACGTCTATCAAATGTTATGTAGCATGTATCATCATTGGCAGACAATAAGTCTGATGGATGTAAAGAAACAGAAATTAATTGTTACGATTAAACACTGCTCATAGCACTAAAATCACTAAGAACTCTTAAATTACATGCTTGATGCTTGTGTTAATGTTTGGGACAATGTTTGTCGAGCAAGCCACTGGCATAATGACGTTAATATTAAGCCGTAAATTTCAAACTAGACAAGTTGTCAATGTTGTTCATTGGTGAGTACGTGTGTGTGTGTGTGTGTGTGTGTGTGTGTGTGTGTGTGTGTGTGTGTGTGTGTGTAAAGTCGCAACTGGTTTTGTTTTTGTTTGTTTAATACTTTACATGGAGAATTGCTGTCTGATCGTCATCCTCACCTGATATCAATGACTGGTGGAATACCGTCGACAAGTTTGATTTCTTGATCAAATTCGCCACGGCGATCTTTCTCCATCACGATAACCTTAAATACATACGTTGTATTGGAGTCCATTAGTTCTGTATCAATACGAAGAACTCCATCATGGTAATCTATTCGACCTGAACCATGACCAAAGCATCCGCCATTATCGACGCCAGGTTCATGAGTTGGCAATGTTTCGTCTAAATAATTTCCAGTCATTAGAAAATCTTCTACACTTTGTCGACAGAACCACATGAACTCCAAATCACTTTTATCATCCGGAGATTCTGCATCAGGGTCAAAGGTGAGAGTCAAAGCATCCAGATTAAGAACGGTACCATACCCAACAGGTCGACCACTACCGCCAACGATGCGAACGGTAAGCGGTGTTGCGATCAGCTGCAGGTATGACGTACTCTCTGTCTCGGTGTTGTAAATGCCAAGCATCGATACTGTTAGAATGATTTTGTAAAAACCTAACGGTTGAGATTTAGCCGGAATGACCAATTCAGTGCCGTTATCTTGGGCAGACAGGTTCATTTCATTACCAAAATTATCTGTTCTGTATAAACTCCAAGAAAAGTTTGTGAGCGATGTTGTCATGCAGTCTAGCGTAACAAGCGACCTAATGACAACAGTTTTGGATCTTTTTTCTGTTCTTGGATTTTGGAAAATTTCGCCGCCGTCTTTGATTTTCACAATAGGAGCATTGCACGGTAGTCCGTCAACATTTATCATTACTGATACGGATGGATTTGATAGGTAATTATCGGCAATAACAGTGACCGTTTGCATGCCACCACGTCCAAATGAATGTTGACATTGAAGTTGATTTCCATAACCATCCTGTTTATCATAACTTGAATAATCGCTCCTCTGCATGCAGTAATACGGCCCGACGACCAATTTCGCTGAACCATCATGGAAATCCCAAACCGTACAGGCATGCAAATATGAGTTGCCAAGATTAACTGTAAAATTCACAACTTCGTTTACCATAGGTTCATAGTTAGTAGCCGTGAGTTGCAATGTTTCTGGGATTGGTTCGATCAAGTAAACGGTCCTTTGCTTTGTCTGTGAGTTCACTGCATTCTCAACAACCAGTCTTACCGTATATGTTCCGGCATTTGCATAGATATGTGATGTTGTATTTCCACTGCCGATGGTTCCGTCGCCAAACTGCCACGAATATGTTAGATTACTGCCACTAAAGACGTTCGCCGTAAACTGTGTGACGTTCGATAGGGGGACATGATTTTTGAAAGGCCCATATGCCATCTGATGGCTGTCATTCGTAGGCCAAAAACCAACAATGAGGCCAATAATTCTCACATCTTCATAGATTTCAACCACGGTAGAATAACGGGCGGAAGAAACGAGGTTCCAGACATTCAAAATGACGTAATAAGTACCAATAGAAGTGTAGTTGTGTAAGAAAACGTTAGTTTGCTCCAATGCTATATCTTCCGCCTGCAAGGACGTTCCGTCCCCGAAATTCCACTCGAGACTCGGTGCACTTGGTGGACCAAAGCCTGGCAGGGCATCAAGTTGAAAGGTCACTGTCACCAGATCCTCGTCAATTATGACCGGTGAATCTGAATTCAAAACTAAGTGATATGCATCCTCTTGAACGATGATTGGATCAGCCAATGCAGATGTTATTGAGCTGTACACATTGTGGGCTGTAACGTTGGGTATGAAAGACCCAGTTACTTCCCAACAATGAGTGAAAATGACAACGCCAGCGACCATCAAGCTTGTATATGCATTTTCACCATCTCCAAAATCGATTTGAACAGTGATGTGCGTGCCGTTTATGACAGTTGCGTTGATATCTGTACAGTTGCCAATGTCTGCCAGAGTTGTAGAAGTTGAGACAATAACAGCATCCACTAGATTAACTACTGGCATTTCAGCGGTGAACACCATCGAGTTGACCAGATTAAAACAGTTCACAAATACTGTATAAGTTCCTGCGGTGTTGTACCGATGCGTCAGGAGAATTGGTGTTTCTGTCGAAATATGGGCATTGCTTACTGTAAAAATTGAAGAGTCATCTCCGAAATCAACTTCAAGAGTCATATCGTCCGGTGGATGGATACCATCTTGAAGGCTCAACAGAAAGAATGCATCATCAGGGCTACGAAGTGTGTCATTAAACTGTGTAAATTCAAGACCTTTAACAGGATATATAATTATAACTGTCCGAGTTAATCCCTCAAAGCCAACTAGATTTTCGGCGGTCCCAGTCAACGTGTATTCACCAATATCTGTGTAGGTGTGAGTGACTGTATACTCCTTGCCTTTACTTTTGTAGTCGCTCTCAATAGCGCCATCTCCGAAATCAAACTCGAATGTGATTTTCGAACCGAACGATACTTTCATTTGAAAGGTCATCTCCATGTCAACGCCTCCAGTAACATTTTCAGCATATCCAGCAGTGTCCAATGAAAGCCTTAGGTCACGAATTGCAATCACCACGGCAATCTCATATACGGCTGATTCGTTGTTGATTTGATTTTTGACCATGACCGTCAGTGTGTAGTTTCCCGATTCAGCATACTGGTACTCGATGGTTGGAAAGCGCCATTCTAAAACTCCAGAACTGTCCCCAAAGTCATAATAATAGAGAACGGCATCGCCACTCGTTTTGGTCACTGTTGCAGAAATTGAATTCGCTTTGTAAATTAGATCTGCTGACAGTGTCACACCAGTCACTGCTTCTGTTGCTGTTTGGCTCTCTTGCACATACATGAAATGACTCGTGTCGAATACTGCATTTTTATCACTCCCTCCACAGAATGTGCTGGTGTCGTTTAGACATTGTATATCACATTCGCTGTCAGTCAGCTGAGTATTTGACCCGACATCATTTCCACAGAAGCATTGGTTACCATTCCGAAGTGATGCAAACAGGTAGTTGTCAAATCGACAACTATAGCGGCATGTCACAGGAGTGATTGCCTGGATATATGTCGGTAACACGGAGAATTCTGGGGAACCCATGTCTTCTCTGTAGCATCCGATGTAATGTGAGTCTATGTAACCTTAAATTTGAAGAAAACTAAGCAATTTAATAATATTCATGGCAAAACAAGAATTTTTTATGTGATCCATGTATCATGGAAGACGTGGGTTTGAAATGTTAACGAACTGGGGAACTCAATGCATTTGAGTGACAATAACTATGTACAGTGAAGTTCTGGCAATAATCGTTATTGTCAAGTTTTTCATAGGATTCTTCCCAATGTGACTAAACTATTGTAAATGAGTGAACAGTATCATAGACGATGATGGCACTCTAAGAATATTAAGATTTAAGAGTAACATGAATATCAGAAAGCGGACGAACATGCATGGGTATGGGTGCATTACATCTTTGAAGGTTTATATCCTTAAGCCTCTTCGCACGACTTTATACGATTTGCAATTTCCTTACCTTCATAGTAAATACTTGTTATCGACTCAATATCGATGAGATCATCCCAGAACATAAGATCGTCAACTTTAAACATTCCATAGGTCGGTGCAAATCGGTCATTTGCCTGGCCGACGTAGAAATCGGGATATGGTTCAGTTTCTTCTGCAGGTTCCCAGTAAGGCCTTGGAGTTCCTTCAATATCGGTACCCACGCACCCACCGTCGATATACACCTTGAGACCCGTCATTATAGACCATGTGAACGCCACGTGACTCCATTTGTTGGTTTCCATGGCAAAAACAAAAGACCATTTGTCAGTTTCAACTGTCACGCCAACCTCGAAAATATTCTGTGGCCCTGTGGAACTATTGGCGTTCAGACGAAAGTAGAAACCATTGGAGGAACAGCGATGGCCACCTCGTGATAAGATATACATGTCCGTATCCTTACTGCTTGCATTTATCGATGGATACACCCACACAGCGACAGTCAGCCCATTGTCACAGTACATCATGTCTTCAATACAACCATCATCGCCAGGTTTGAGGACAATTCTTTGAATCTTCCCGTCTAACTCAACAGCTTCATCTACGACACCAGGTACTATATCTTCCTGGTACAGTCTTGTCGCTATTCCAATGTTGACATCAGGGGTATAGCCTTCTACGGTTTTGTTGTCCGCGGATAGTGAGTCCATCGTCCAATGAAAGAACTTCATATTACTCTCATCTAACAAAAAGAAAGAACTATGAGAATCAAAAGTTGACACAAATTTCCGATGAGAAACTCAGTAAATTTGGAATATGGTGCCTCATCGAAAATGTAGTTGATGTTGGCTCTTTGACGACAGAAATAGGATATTTAGCAAGGCCGTATACCGATGGAAACACACTGTCTTCGGAGCGAATCACCTGCCAGAGGGGAAAAACGTTTGCTGTTCAATACCCAAATATAGCCAGTCGGTATGTTTTTCAGAATACATATCATTAATTTTTTCGCGTATAGATGTAATTAACTATACACACAACTTGTATCTTGAGGCCAGGCCCAGTTTGTTACTTTAACATGAGTGTTTTGTCAAATGGAAGAACTCCTCAAAATTGCTTGAATTAGTAAGACACCGAACGATCAACAGATAAATTAATTTTAAGCACAGTGGTTTGTTCGTGTTATCTTCCACATTTGAGCATAAGTGATTATGGATATTTCCGATACATCCATGGAAGGTATAGGTGGCGATTTTAGTGCTGGATTTTTTTACTTGTTGCTGTGACTGAATATGAACGGAGAGCAGTGGAGAATTAGAGAGATCATTGAACACCTTATCTCTGTTAGGTGACGACAGAATGGGATAAGTTGGCATTGGTACATGGTGATAAATGTATTGTGGATACCATCCGTTCATGTAAAGTGTATTTTGGGGCTTATTTAGTTTATGCTCACTCATTTGACGTTAAAGTGTGATTAAAAAAGAAAAATTGTAATGTAAAATAACGTTTTAGTGGTATAGTTGCTTAGGTGTACCCGTGCTGTAATATATTTGTTATTCTTTTCCTCTCACAATCGAATTTTGATTATGATGACCAAGCAAAAACAAAATGAGCGAAACTCAAAACACATGAGCGGGCGTTGCATGTAAATTGATCACTAAGGATTTTGTAGGGTCATAACTGGATCTCTCTCTCTCTCTCTCTCTCTCTCTCTCTCTCTCTCTCTCTCTCTCTCTACTTTAAATGAAATTGATTTCATCATGTCACCAAAAGATTTTTGCCATCAGCCATGTTGCTATTTGATCGCTCTTTCCTTTACCTATCACATTGCCTTGCACGGTGGGTTTAGTTTATTCATGTACTGTTCGAAGGACCTTAACTTGACACAGAGACTGTCCCGGCGTTTTAGACATTCTCATTATCAATGCCACTTTGGCGATTCTTTGTTTCCATGCAACGAAAAACGTAAACAAACTTCATCCCCGATGCATCATGTTGAAGGGCGATTTTGTCATTTGAGGGATATTTTCTCGGCCATGATTACAGAGATGAATAATGGTATCAATAAAAACCTAATTTTGCTGGCCTCTGGAAGTTGACTTATTAACAGAACTGCAGACAATACTATTTTCACCGTATATTTTTTGCTGATGGGCTGCTTATGTAGTACAGTGCCTGCCCTTCGGTTTTAACTTCACCAGCATTACGGAAAATACTTCGTTAGCTGTTTTAAATTCGTTGACGTTGACAATGCCACAGCCTGATGTTTTCTCCAACTGGCTTTCGGTCCCATGCCTAATATTTATCATATAATTTTTAGCGTATAGTTGATCATCGCCTTGTCATAGACGGTAGAAATGGCAGAACGGTAATCTTTAGGAATGTTTAAGTCACACCGGAGGATTGACTTTCAGAAGTTTTGTATAGACGTTCTGCCCTACTATGACAAGAAACTATTAAAATAATATAAAATAATGACTGCAGTATGGAAATAAGTATTCTAATTTACTACAATTCATTGCCTTTTCTATATCTTATTGTTTTGAAAGAGGAGAGTGTAAATTAGATTGTAAGTTATCAGTGGTCAATGCGTAGTGTTTACTATTTGCAGGCATTTAAAAAGACTGATTTCGTAATCTCAATTTGGTATCGACGAAGAGTTTATTTAACTGAGTGCAACAATAAATCAAGGGTCTATGGTTGAACATTCCCCTACAAAATGGACTACGTTACGTGACCATTCCATGATACTACAATACAAACTACAAATTATAAACAGTCGTCTGTTGGCTCACTCTAAAAGCTGACTTACCGTATAAATGTGCAAGCAAGTATATGTCTGCCTGTTGCGACGGTTCCTCTGCAAATCTAACGTCGTCAATCATGAAATTTGGGTCGTTTGAACCCGTGGAAGGGTCACGACCGACAACCAACGAGGTAAAATCATCCGTAACCACGACACCATGTCCGCCGCTCTCTCGTTGAAAGACACCCCAATAGTTACCGCTGACGTAAACCAACGTCTTAACTGTGTCCCAGACGAAAGTCACATGACGCCAGTCAGAGAATGATGGTGCAGTGGCACTGAAAGACCATTTGCCATCGTCTGCAGATAAAAGAGTCCACTTCACTTCGTTCCCTTGGTATTCAAACCTGAAGCCTCTTGATGTTGCCAGGTTGTCGTAATTTGTGATGACAATGGCGTCAGTATTCGGTGAACGCCTCTGGAACCAGAACGACAACGTGAATCCATTCGGGCAGTGCAGAGGGCTTCCAACACAGGCCATGTTATCGAAGTCTGTTGATAACCACGCTCCGCTTTCATCAAGAAGAGCACCATTGCCAGTCAAAGAGCTGGAGACTCCAACGTTACCGTGTATCTTAAGTGCAGGGTTACCAACAATGTAACCATCAGAAATTTCATTCATTGGCATATGGAAGCGCTCTGGTTAAAAAATAGAGGAAAATAATCTAAATAAACTTTTGTTGTCAGTAACTTCAAAACAATGTGATCAATATATGGCAGGTTGATACTCAAAGTCCGTTTCCAGACCTGCTGTACAGATCCAAATCACATGGTGTGATAAGGAAATGCAAGCTACATTTCAGTGAATGTTTAGTCAAACGAAAGTTGAAAATATATCTTTTTTAAATGACTACTTGTTTTTCTCTGTTTGTACTTTTTGTAACTTTTTAGGTGGCTCTTATTATGCTGTATTTGCTATATCTTTTAACTGTCGTTGTCGATACTTCATTGAATGAAATTTTAATAAATGTTAAATGTTAAGCGTCATTGATCATACGGAGGTCATGTATAACACAAAGCCAGTAGGATGTCATTTGTACAAACGTCTTCACGTATTGACACTTGCCTAATGAGTGCATGTACACTGAGTCTCCGCAACACAAAAATAAAGTGAAGGAAATAACAGCGACATTGATACAGAATGTGGTCAAGCAACCAATCAATCAATCAATCAATCATGATCAATCAATATGTCACTCAGTCAGTTTATGAATAATTGTGATAGATCGATAGATCAATCAATCAATCAATTTCCTTGAATCGTTCGTTTTTGAGTCAATTGCACGACTAATCCTACAACAGAGTAAGTTTCTCCCTTATCATTTATTATTCAGATATTTGATACTGTCATCAACTTAAATGGGGAGAAGGCTACAAAGGCGGACAATGACCTGGAAACAAATATCGGTTTTGTTGCGACAAAACGTGGTCATTGGACATTTCAAGACTTTAATGGTGTTGGATTGTTGGGGTTTTTCTACAAGAACATTTTTTGTAATCAAGACAATAAATAAACGTTTTCAATAGCGAAATGATTCATGATACCCTTGAAGTATTTCTGTATTACTTCTTTGTCGCACTGACATTCACCTCTTTGGACGGAAAGATGTTTTGACCACTGGTATTATGAGAAATCTCCTTTGGGCTTATTAAATGTCGACAAATAAGTTCAATTACTAAAGAAGTGAATGTTAAAGGATAGTGACAGTTTGAGGAGTGTAGATCACATCAGACAAAGACTGTAGAGTAAAGATGATTTTAAAACTTGCAGTCTCTCTGCTATGGAAAAAGATGGTTGAAAACTGAAAAACCCCTAAAATTGTGTAGGAAAATCGTTCATGCATAATCTACTCCGAAAAAAAAAGGTTAAGAAGGCTAAAATGACTTTACCCTCATTCTCACCATCAAATCGTATAGCTTTGTTTTATTGTCTATCCCTAACAAGCGTATATTTTCTCCTTCAAGTTGGCGCAATAAAATCGAAGACGATCAATTATTCCTTAGATATTTTGGGGTTCAGCTACTTAATGGCGGAATTTAAATCAGATATATCCATGATGCAAGGTTTAGCCTTTAACAGTAAACTGTAAAATTATACAACCGCGGCATGTTTATCCTCTCGCAGCTGTAAGAGTTAATAAGATTAAAATTAATATGTTCTGAATTTCATGCCTGACATTTAAGGGGGTCAAGATAACAGGTGAAACAGCTAGAAAACCTTGGAGTCTCAGATCGCTTGTATATTTCAACTGCAGCATTTTATGTATTACTGCATATGTCATCGCCGTAAAATACTAGTCTCTTCACGGCAACTGCTGTCCCTTTGCGTGGCGCAGTTAGCTCATCAAATCTCTGGAAGGCGATAAATGATGTAATGTGTAAGTTATGCTGGATCATGATACTAACTAGCGACGCTAATTATGCTCTTATAGGCCTATTTTATGCGCCTCGGAATTGAAAGACTTAAACCTTTGCTCAAACTTTCCCAAATGAAACTTTCAACCACACTCTTACAAAATCAAGAACAAAAATCAGGGAAGTTTGTTACTAGAGAAAGAAATTACCGATATCAGAAATTCAAAATGGCCGCCATCCCGGTGTTAACTCTACGGTGAAAAATAAAATTTCGATTTTTGAAAATTTAAGACGGTGAAAACATTTCGTACATCGAGAACTTTACCAGATATGAACTGAAAATGCTCACGTGTTTCATTATATGTTGCAGTTATGTGTAAATTTGAACCTTTGCCACATGTTTACAACTTCATTGAAAGTATTATGATCAACATAATGAACAATATTCACCACCGATTAATTCTAAAAGGTCATGAAGTATGTTCCATGTCGTAACTTGAGGTCAGCTGACCAGTTCAGACTTCGTCCGGTTCGATCGCGCACAAAGAAGTATGGAGATCGTTCGTTTAGTGTGGCAGCTCCCATACTCTGGAACAGTCTTCCATTAGATATTCGGCGTTCTCCTAGCCTGTCAATTTTTAAAACTAATGTTAAAACTTTCCTTTTTAAATCTGCTTTTTAGACTTTGGTTTTAGATGGTTTTATTGTAGTTTTTTTATTACTGTTTTAATTGCTTTTTGTGATATGTAAATTTTATCACTGCGTCCTTGATCACTTTGTTGTGGATATTGACGCTTTATAAATAAATTATTATTATATTATAATTATTACTAAATATGTAATTAGCTGAAATGAAAATATTAAACTTCTTTGACTGCTGTCATTGTATCACCACTTTATATAGCAAGTGTAATTACCTTTGGCCAAGTCCTTCAAGCCATATATGCCGAACTGTGAAAGCTCATTAGATATGCAAATTATAAATTAGCTGACATAAAAATGTGAAATGACTTTCGATATTGTTTTAACCTGGTATAATCATCTATGTACATAATTAAGCATGTTTTGCCAACTTTGATCAAGTGAATCTCAGAGGAAAGATCATCGAAAATGCAAATTAGGAATTGGCTGAAGAAAAATTGCTTAATGACTTTCAATAATGCTGTATCATAGTATCTTTAATGTGTATAGCAAGTTTCATCAACTTTGGTCCGGTCAATTCAGATGTATATCCCTATTTAGCAAAGTTCATTAAATATGTAAATAAAGAATTGGCTGAAGTAAAAATGCTTAACGGTTTTTAATATTGTTGTATCACAGTGTCTTCAATATATGTAGCAAGTTTTGTCAACTTTTGTCAGGTCAATTCAGATATATATCCCTAATTAGGAAAGTTCATTAAATATGCAAATTAGGAATTAGCTGAAGAGAAAATGCTTAATGAGTTTCAATAATATTGTATTATTGTGTCTTTAATGTACATAGCAAGTTTCATCAATTTTGATCATGTCAATTCAGATATATATCCCTAATTATGAAAATTCCTTTAATATGCAAATTGGGAATTGGCTGAAGTAAAAATATCTTTTGACTTTCAATAATGTTATATCACAGTATCTTTGATGTATATAGCAAGTTTCAATAACTAAAATCAAGTTAATTCAGATATATGTGCCTAATTAGGAAATTTCATTGAATATGCAAAATCGGAATTGGCTGAAGTAAAAATGCTTAATGACTTTCAAGAATGTTGTATCATAGTAGCTTCAATACATGTAGCAAGTTTCATCAACAATGGTCCAGTCAATTCAAATATATATCCCTAATTAGCAAAGTTCATTAAATATGTAAATTGGGAATTGGGTGAAGTTAAAATGCTTAACGACTTTCAATAATGTTAATCATAGTATCTTCAATATACATACCAAGTTCGGTTAATTTTGATCCAGTCAAATCAGATATATATCCCTGATTAGGAAAGTTCATTAAATATGCAAATTAGCAACTATCTTTCATGTCACCTCTTAATGCTTCCCACTGTTGATATATCTTGGTGTGATCAACATTTGTAGCAATTCGCATCAAATTGTGTGCAGTCGTTTTTAATGTATATCCGTTTTTTCTAAAATCATTAATTATGCAAATGAG
>LD345481.1:117359-128869 GCA_001465055.1 Ptychodera flava
CTCTTTTGCACAGTTCTACTCTTTGGACAGTTCTACTCTTTTGGACAGTTCTACTCTTTGGACAGTTCTACTCTTTTGCACAGTTCTACTCTTTTGCACAGTTCTACTCTTTTGCACAGTTCTACTCTCCTTAAGTTATCGATGTCGTTCTTGGTGGAGTTCAATTAATGTGTTTGACAATCATGTTGGCTTTCATGAAACCGGGAAAAACAATAAAAAGTGCGACACTTTCCTACTTTTAAAGAACCGGACGCCACAACCATGTGGGATTCCCTCTGTGGGTGTCTTATTTTTCCCCTTTTTAACATTATTGAATATTTCATTTGACAGAGAAGTCTAAGGGTTTACCTATAGCACAGAGCATCTTCAGTGAGTGCCTTTGATTGTAGAAAAAATAACAAAACGAAGAACTGACCATATATCTAACGCTCGTGGAAGAGTTCTAGAAAGCATAGTTCCTAAGTGCAATGTGTATTTAACGGTGGAACCATGGTGAAATATTCTTGTAAAGAGCTTCTGGGCAAAACAAAGACAGTTTCTTTCTATGTCGTTAGTTTGAACGGGCAAGTTGTATTCAAAGGAAAATTGCATTTTATTATAGAGGTAATCATTTATTTATTATATTAAACTGATAAAATATTTGATCATGTAGCATCGAGAACATATGGAGAAATACAATTTACTGAAAGAGCAGTTTCCATGGCGATCTTCTTTCAAACGACGTGCTTCTTACGCGATGAATGTACCATTACTTGAACAAATAAAACACTTATCGATAACTTTAAAATTTTCAAAAATACGCGCATTGGAGAGATGTGAAGCGGTGTTTGTGATACTGCATCCCTTATGCAAATGCAATTATTTTGATGAGGAGTGGTATAATTTTCTGGCTGGCTTTTTTATCACAATACTGCAAGATGTACTTTGATCCTGGGTCACACACGCGTGTACTTCCAATAGACAACCAACGCACATTAACCGTAACACTAAGTATTAGGCTAATGCAATTCTTGCACGTCGTTTATAAAGTCTGTGGGCATTGCCACGTATACAGACCTAAATACCAATCAGAGACATGTTGGTATTACAGACTCATTTAAGTCTTCGCAAATACGATGATTAAGGAAACACAGTTCGTCTTTACAATTATATTGGTTTGATCACTTGATCGCGAAGTTGTATAGATATTGGTGTGCTTCCTACAAGCTAAACATTTTGGACACGTCACAGTGGAATGTCCATTGCACCGTTGGTACATACATCTGTCGTTATATGTTTGGCCTAACCATACTCTTGTATTTCAAAAAATCACTGAAATCAGGTCAATAACTCTTCTCTTAGATTATCTCGATCCCTTACGATTCAGGTACAGAATATTGGGTTTGAGACTCTTACACGAGTTTATAAAACATTACATGGTCATCTACATAAGAACACGTTCACGTTTCTTTTCCAGGTTCATTCCGATTTTAAGCAGATTATATGTTCGTATGTTTCTGTGTATCTGTATGTTGTCTAAAGTGAGTCAAGCTTGCAATAGCTAATAGTAGGCTCGTTTCCTTTCTTTACGTTTATACTGTACTGTATGAATTTACTGAATTGTCATCAACAATGTTTTACTCCTCGAACCTAATGTTCCCTGCAAAACTCCTCTCGATAAAAAGACAGAGCAAGTGTGAAATTTGATATGTAATATTGAATCAATATAGTATTACATACGTCACGTACAATGGAACAGTTTTTGTAGCAATCAAACGGTGCACTTACAATGTATGTGTATTTGTACTTAAGTTGCTTCCTCGTTTCTATGGCTACCACGGGCACCCGCTTAATGCACAAGTTCATGTAAACTCACTCTTAGTGCTATTGGTGATACAAATGTTAAACGAGACAAATTTAGTCTTGTGAATAATCTTTACGTTGATATTGGTTTATTGAACTAACTTGATCTAGTAAGAGTAACAGACATGATCATCAGAGAACCGTTATCCACGTAATCCATATCGCCAAAGTAGGTATCCGGGTTGAAACGTCAAATCATATACCTTCGGAAGTATTAATAAAACACTAGTTCACCCATTTCTTGAGGTGTTTACATTTGGAATATTGAGAATCTTTCGATATTAAAACAATGTGGATAGTTAAAACCTAAACAGCGAGATCATGGATTCGCAAGAAAGTTCGCATTTCGCGCATATTAGTTTCTGCCAACCAGGGAAAAGGAAATTAGTAATATCAAACTGTGATCAAAAGGCTTAACGTTGTTGTTATCTCCTGGGCATATTAAATATTTTTGGCCAAACAATGGAATATGTGCCCGAGGGTACGTGATCATTTGCCCAAAGTCAAAAGGGCTAGTGGTCTCCTGCCTCGAGGGTACATAGTTTCTTGTTTGGGCTATGCTGTTTTTATTATTATTATTAAGCTTATTATTATTATTATTATTATTATTATTATTATTATTATTATTATTATTATACTTTATTTTCAGAGGGTAGTCTGAGTTACAAAGTAAATTGTAATTTACACCAGAGCCTACCAGAGTCAGAGTTTTCTCAGCATCCGTATCCGCATCGGCAATTTCGTACATAAGTTGTCAATATGTGCATTCCAGGTTAAAGCATTGTCAATTTCGATTCCAAGAAGTGTGTGAGTACAGTCATAAACTGTTTATATTCCTCTGCAAGTTCTTCAATCTGGGATTCAAGTTATTGTTCCCGAGCCTGTACTTGCCAGAGTTCGTTATTTAATTCCTCATGTGTTGTTTTCAGTGAGTTCATTTGACCGGTCAACTCTCTGTTCTATTGTTTGACAGCGTCCATTTCTATTTCATCTTTTTACTCCAAAGTTTTGGGTTTATTTGTAAATAGCAATCAAATGTTTTATTTCCATGACCTACCCACCTACCTACCTACCTACCGACCGACCGACCGACCGACCGACCGATAAGAATGGGCAGAGAGACAGAGAGACATGCGTGCATGAATTGTTATAAACTGACAGAATCGCCTTTTTGTTTGGTGAACTCAGTAAGAATTATGACAATTATTTCTTATAATCGTCTAGTCTAAGAGAACATTTATTTCAAGTCAAGCATCAGCAATTAACATAGTGAAATGTGCAGATGATTAAAATCTCAATTCAATTCATTTACTACGATATGATTGGTGACAGAAGGAGAAACTGACATGTCCTGGTGGTGAAAAACAACTCGATGATGTCAAACTGAGCGTTGATGAGAGTTGCAGAAAAAATGTGAAATAGGAAAATAGCGACATGAAAGCTACCAGCACGCACATTAATTCGCTGTGATGATACATGAGACGTTTTTTAAATATTTCCAGAAGTGTAATATATTCATCTTTCTGCTGCGAGAAGACATTAAGATGAAACTTAGAATTGGAGTCTTCTTCAATTTAACCTTTTTCGTTCTTCAACATTCTTAAGTTGGATTATTTATATAACAATAGTATGGAATGTAGACTTTGCAATCCATACACAACTTGAAGGAGAAATTCAGGTCAAAATATATACAGTGGGTAACATCGCAAACATTGGAGACGTTTTGAAATTATGTCTTTGATGGACTCAGACGAGGAGTCTTCAAATGAAAGCGTGAAAAGCGTCTGCTAACAGGTGGAAAATCGATTTTTGTTCTAAATTAGCATGATTCTCACGACTTCATTGATGGCTTAAATGTGTAACACTCCACTCACATCTTGATTGAGTTTACATCGGAATTGCCTCGAAATGCTGGCAATGGGAAGAAAAAAAATCATTGAATCAACAAGATGTAATAAAAGGATTTCAACATTTGAGTCTGAAGAACTGAATTATTTCCAAGCCAATTTACAGAAGAAAATTGACAAAATTGGACAAATTACAACTTATAAGGACAAAGTCACAGTGGTAGTGCGGTACAAATGGATCTTGGATAATTGAAACGTCATTTCATTAATGTTGTGGCTGATTTCCTCCTTTGAAATTACTATTCCGCAAATGACGTCGGCAGCGTATTTATCACACAGTGGTTGTGTCTATGCTTTTCGAGTAACCTGACCCAATGAGTTGGAAAACAATTACTCAAATTATATATTGAATCGAGCGTTGAAATCTGACGTTTTGCAAATATGAATTATGTAAATGTACGAAATGCTAGGTATTTCTGTGAAATTTTCTGCAGCGATAGCGTAAGTAGATATTGAAATATCTCTATGTGATTTTCATCGTGGTATTACAGTTACCACTGTGTCGTAACCTAGGCAACAAAAATATATTTACAAAAATTGTTTTCAGTGTTGTTTACATTTAACTTCTTGGGGAAAACCTGCAAAGGCGAAAGGAAATTGTTACAATAAAGTAATCATAATTTGACTCACGTAACTTTCCTCTCTTTACATTTCCATGTTTTTTCATCATTTTTTTCTAATGTCTACGTTACCAAGACATGTTGGTAACACCACATTCAAAGAACAAAATCAAATGAAATCATTTTATTGCTTGCTATGCTGGCGTTGAATATACATGTTGCATTACAGTGTGTGGTATTTTTGTGCAGGTCTATTCGTAAATGTATCTATCTTTAAAATTCACGCGAATTCTCACATGAACACTTTCATCTTAGTAAAACCAAGAAGATTTAAGAATGACGTCAGTGTTACCAGGGAAACTGATTCGACCAGTGTTTGCAAGAGTCTGCAACAGCTGCATAAGTATGTGGTGAGCATTATGCGAGATTGTGCTGAAGGATATCATATCCGTTCACTCGCCTTACATGGCGTATTGATTTCCTGCCGTGGTTAGTGCAACCGTGACACAACTTGCAAATTCTGGTTGATACAGTATTACTACGCTGTCGTTTTCGAGTGCCAAACTTTGAACATTTAAACCCATACAGGAGTACAATGGCTTCAAGGAAAGTCATGATTGACAGGCGCGTACCAAAGATTTAATACATGAAGTGACGATATTTTGATTTCAATGTAATCATGGAAATTAAAAAATTGAGGTCGATCACTGAGACCCTAAAACCATATCTTTTGAATGCGTAGACTCTCAGATGTCAGAAATTATTATCTTTTTGTAACTTGAATTGGTGTGTGTTTGTTAGAATCATGACAATCATTATTCTAAGAGTTGAAAGAAATGAATGATGATGGGCAGATGACTCTCGCTGGTTTCTACTCTCAGACTGACTCTACGATTTATTGTCAAGCGGAATACTCTATCTAAAATATCGAAAACGTGATAAAGCGACAACAAAGTAAAACCGATACAGTAGAAAGCGTTCGTAATCGGTACATTTGATTGCAGTAAACAGGACAGAGTAAGAAGACTTTCTTGTGGAGATACTGGATAAAAATAAGACTTGGAGAATCGGGAAACGATGTCCATTATTCGAATCTCTACAATGAAAGTTTTTTAATCTGCTCACCAGAGCAAAGATTAGAAAACCATTAACTGTATTTGAGCACTTAATAGAACTATTGAGATAATTAAATTTATCTCTGCACCAATTTGTTTCTTGACCCGTTACATATAGTAGCACTGTCAGGGAGTTTAAAACTTAACAATACTTTTCATGGTTACAATACATCCCGTAAATTTCTCATATAAGGATATGGGGTCGAAAATGAAATACAAACTCATAGTTTTGCATCTGAGAAATCTACTGTCGACGGTTAATCGACATATGGGTATTGTGCCATCTCTATAAGCTCTGATATACGTCTCTCATCACACAAGACAAATAGGACAGAGTAGTCTCGTTTTGTCGTTCGGAAAAAATGGAATACGAAATGTAAAGTCGTCCACTTCGTGACGATTAATATCTATCGGGGCGAGATCCACTTATCACATTACACGCAATATCAAGAACTAAAATGGAACAGTGTTTTACGAGATCTCTTATACTTTTCATTTAATTTTACAGGAAAGCGGACAACTGGTATGTGACGTTGATGAATTACTTGCCGACGGTCATAGATTGAATGGACTGTCATCACTCTGTTGATGCCGTCATTGTAGATTGATTTCATGTCAGACGGTGTTTGATTGAATCTGAAGTGTACGCGCACTTCTTTCATTTTACATTCCTTCATAAATATGCACTATTTATGACAGAAAAAGCGCAATAATGTACGCTGCAAATAGTTTCAAATATAGATTTTTTTGTGAACACCCCGTCGATGCTTGCAAACACTATTGGGTCAATCAACCATTACATATGTATGCTTGAGTAACTCACGTGAGCTGTATCACACTTACTGAAATGTATTTTTGGTACACATAAATTAATATTCATTGTCAGACAAACACACTATGAATCACTTCATTACAAAGGTTACAATTGGTGCTTGCAGCATGCTTGCAGATTGTTTTCAAGAAAGTGTAATGAACAGACGAGGGTCTACTGACATAATCCTCTGCATGTTGTCA
Organism: Ptychodera flava; assembly: GCA_001465055.1. Classification (NCBI taxonomy): domain Eukaryota; kingdom Metazoa; phylum Hemichordata; class Enteropneusta; family Ptychoderidae; genus Ptychodera; species Ptychodera flava. The sequence goes on from LD345481.1 coordinate 123,798, forward strand.
TGATTTTTTTTAAGCGTGCGAGCTAAGTTTTGTTCTGTGAAACATGGCCATACATTGCAAAATCTGCTTCGTAAGTCTGTTCGAATACTAAGAATCAGTTCCACAACGTTCTGTGTACAGTGTGCAATATTATTGTAGGTCGACAATTGGATTCTGGTCTCGGCGAAAAAACGTTGTCAACAGTAACTTGTCAACACAGCCTTTGAAAGCCTGTGTTGACAAGTCAGATAGTAGACATTACAACATGATTACAGAGAGGGACAAGAATCTGTATTCCATTTACAAAAAGACAAAATGATGGAAAATACATCAAAAGTGACAGTTAAGGAAAGTTAAGGGGAAAAAAGTAAAACACTTTTATACATATTTTACTCAATTTCTCCAACTATGCTGCACATTAAAGGCAAATTAATTTAGTTCTGACACACATCTCTAACATTCAACTTTGGAAATACCTTGATTCCTTTGATCAATTCTTACACGACTATCTACAGTCGTGTTTTTTCAATAAGAGTCTAGACACGACATCAGAAATCAGTCTTTGTATTTTCTATAAACTAGAAACGTTTCACCCGACAATGCTACCTGAAGAGAGTTTTCTAAGCTTCTACCCATGTAGAATAATCTTCAATGTATTTAAAAGCTGACATATTAAATCTCTGTCTTTCTTTGTCCGCAATGTAAGCTCTCCCCAAAGCATTGTCGTCGTCGTTGTTAAATACAGTCAAACATAGTGAGAATAGACTGTAAAGTTGGATTTATCTTCATCGATTCTGTCATTGTCTTCAGTCTCAACTCATGCAGCTTACGAATCGTAATAACTTTTATTCATTGAAATGCGATTTAACAGACATCTGTAATTCCTGCTGGTGATAATGTCCATATTTTACATTAATATTAAGTTATCGATTGTCTTTTCAGTAAAAAAATGGACGATGAAGAATAAAGTGCGGCTACGTCATTTTTAATAATATCATTATTCTGTTATTACATTCCAGAAACATGTTATTTGTAAAAAGTAAACGCTCTTCCAACTATTGCCAATGAATTTTCCGATAGGGTGATTAAAGTGTGAACTCTTTCACTGACTACATTGTTAAAGTACTAAAAAAGCATAGGAAAACAGCATAGAGAGTTGAAACTATTGTAAACATTCATTTTTGTTATTCGTCTTTTCCAAATAAACATGACAGCCTCGACGTTTAATGTAACATAAAATGTAACAACTTAGCCGGCTAATGAACCACTCTTTTGTGGGAGTGGAGATTTAGCCGAGCGGTTATCTCTGTGGCCTCTCCGCTACGCGACTGATGCCGTATGTTGTGGGTTCGAACCCGATTGAAAACTAGCCGTACTTACTACTGGGACTTAGACTTACCCAATGTTATTTTATAATACCCACGATAAAATGATTCAACGTTTCAGTTAATTGCGTCAAATAATTCCATGAGTTTCGCGTGATTAAGGACATTTCCAGTCTCGGCGCGGCGTGGGAGCTGCTCACTTGTAACTAGAAAATTTTCGTGTGCGCTTTTCCCAGCCGAGGTAGACTTTCCGAGTCGGCACACCATTCATTAAAGATGTGTTCAGATATATTTTAAGTGGACATGCTACAACTCAGAATCACGTTCACACCTCCCCTTAATGAAACTGATCACCTCTAAACAAATTGTAGACTCATAATTTGGATTTAATGTCCTGCCGTCGTTCATATTAGATCTAATTACGTACATATGAACTTTGCTCTGCAATACGACTAGATCAAGCTGTTGATTCAAGTACACCCTATCTCCAGGCTTTAACTTAATTCCGTTTTTACTGCTGCTTTACTTTCCACCCTATTATCAAAATAATCTCGTAAGCACATAAAATATTAGAATTAAAAAACCCAACCTAATTTGAGATACTATGCTCATTTAATTATTCCCTTCCGAGAATCTTTAAGATTCTGTACTTAATTTCATAATCAGAGAATTGAGATTTCACCACCGATGTAAAAATATGTCTTGTTTACAATAGCAAATACGTAAAATAACTTAGTTTACGCTTTAAAAGTTGATGACACATTTTTAAGCGAAACTTGAATCCTGTAAGACAGGAGGAGCAATCCTAAAACTAGTGCTTTCCAAAGTTGCTTTTTAAGGTAGAATTCACCTCGGGGACATATTCAGACTCTCAAACTGTTACAATATTCCTTTTGCGTACTAATTGTGTGGGCTCATTTTGAAGCTTATGAAGTAGATTAAGTTTTCACCGGCTTATTTTTGTGAAAATCGAGAATTTTATTTTCCTCATAGAGATAGCACAGGGATGGTGGCCATTTTGAATTCCAAATCAACATTGGTAATATTGGGAAAATTGTTTCTCCTGACCATAATTTGCAGAGGGAAATTTGAATGGCCTCAAAGTGCCGTCCTCACGGCAGTACACACCTATTTTCTATATTTCAATCTCAGACCAAAGAATTTAAATTTAAAAATCGGCCTTAAAGTTAATAATCAAGATGATGAAACCATTTGGAAATTGAAAATTAACTCCATTTCGATTTTCTTTTTTGAAGGTGCAAATTTGTTCATTGGTTGGCCTAAATGTGCCACGGATTGGTGACACCCCCCCCCCTATTTTTATTCTTAATTTTCAAAGAGAATCGTTAAAAGTTTGAGGAAAGATTGAGCAAAAATGTAAGTATTTTATTTCCGAGGCACGAACTTCCTTGAAGGAAACATATTATATATAGTCCCTGAACACTGATTATTTACCTGGTTATCTGTCTACACTATTCAGGATAGATTGATAGACCTTTACAGACAGATATTATCACAGGGAATTTTGGCAGTTAGCCGTGTTAGTCACCTCGGACGTTTTGAAATTTACATGAAATGATAATCGCTGAAAGTGCGATCAATTATCAACGACCTCAAGTGCATCGGAGACTGTCAATCATTCATGAAGGAGGTCTTATATACAGTGTACATCAATCACAATTCAGAACAAATGTATCAGATCAAGTACATGTTCAAAAAGTACTGTAATACACAAACCGCAATTTATATACACTTTATGTGATCCCTGCTATGAAGAGTGTTGTTATGATGGCTGCCAGGCTCGGCAAAGCTGGAAATCATCGATAATTGATGGGTTTTCGTGTAAACTTTCATCATTTCAAGTAAATTGAGACAGCCAAAGCCGTTTAGACAGCGATTTGCGATAATCTTTGTAGGATTTATCCATGAGCCGTTAAATTATTCATAAATATTTACTCCCACCAAAATATTCTCATGAATATACTGACACATTCTTTACTTTATGCCAATTTCTATCACACATAGGAATTAGTTACACGCCATCGATTATTTGAAATTACTTGATACAACTTTTGAAATGGTAGGCTGATCCCATTTGACCGATTTTGCGATAAACGGTACGATGTAAATTCTAGCTTTGCAATCACTATACCTGTACCATGATGAACGTTTTGAAATTATAGTAGCGAATAATCACTAGGATCAACTGTTCACCCAGTCGTAATTTAAATCATTGTACTGTTACGGACACCGCTAAAATCAAACGGTGGAATTCCAGCATATGTAATCTGCTAGTCGTTTTGTGTGTCTGGTACCGATGTTAAATTTTAAGGCATCCAACACAATTCTTACTTTCTGTGAAAAGTAAGACTTCATAAAAGAATCTCAATGATTAAAAAGCGTCACCATGGTGTAAGATTAGGTGGAAAGAGAGCGTTTCGAGGATCAAAATAAATGGATTTCGTGAAATTAGAAATGCTGTCAGTTCTCTCCCTTTTCTGAATATATTTTCAGTACATAACTAGAAATCTGCTTTAAAAATACGTTGAATAGCCAGAAATTGGACACTGGGAATTTTACTAGCAACTCTATTTGTTTCAAATTTAAATATTGAAGCAACCTGAAGGTTGAAAACAATGAAATGGAATCTTACAATTAAATCAGTGACGTAAGTCACCGCTATCCATATGAGAATAATAATAATAACTGCTGTTTAGTCCATAACATTACCCAACCGTCTATCCGTGTTGAACATATCAGGGGATTAAATCAGTCGGTCAACATCACACGATATACTGATGATGTGAAAGAAATTTTTTTTTACTCATTCTAGTTTTCTCATTACGATATAATTCATTTGCATCAGAATTGGCAGTAAATATAATTGTGTTTATTTCATTTTAATTGTTCAAATCTGATCATATCACAGTTTGTACGGAGGTGACCATATCTGAGCGGGACCAGCACTCGCTAATCATTCATTTTGTTCAAAGTTGTTGTGCTGTTCTATTTCACAGTTGGTAATACTTGTACACACATCCTTCTGTAAGTAAATTTGCACAAACTATTTTCGTTTTGAAGTATAATCACCAAAGGCATGAAAAAAACTCAGAGCTCATGGGCCTTTAATAATTGGCACAGACACTAGGATTTAGGATAGCCTGCCGTATTCGTAAATTAGAAAAGTAACAATCAGATCAAAATATCAAAGTCGGCCAGTCAGCTTGAAAAACAAACAATGAAACACATTTAAAATTCAAATACATCGATTTTGGTCTTATTGTATTAATATGCTTCCTATAGCAAAAACATCATGATGTCCAAGTTCAAGGAAAGCAATTGTTTACTGATAAACATCGAATAACCATCGACGAAATGACGTTATTGTTATTACAACACAACAATGTTAAAGAAACGAACCTTCCATATAGATAAAGTTAAATACATAATTTAAGAGACTAGATGTGATTGGATGGCGGTAAAACTTAAGTGCGTTCGTCTAACAACCGCATAGCAACCGAATGTTTTAACTGGTCAGCCTGTTTCACTGGTTACCATGGCGTTTTGCACTAGATATATAACGAGATTGCAGAGTGTATTTCCGCGTATACGATGAATTCGTATACAGTAATCATTAATGTGCTTCTACTTGATCAACAATTTCTGAAAACTACTTCTTTTAGTTAAATAGACGGCATGTATGTGTATATAATTCACAATGTTTTCGTCAAATTAAAATGAACATGAACAAATATTGTTGTAATTGTG
>LD345481.1:140185-178855 GCA_001465055.1 Ptychodera flava
ATTTTTTTTGAACGCGGCCTTAGGCGGCGGGAGCAGGGTAACAGAAGCTAAATTGCAGTCGAATCCAGTTTGACACAGTAATATGAAGGCCAGACTATGACTTTGTTATACAAAATACAAAGACAACCGTGCAGTGAAACTTTGCAACCAAGTTTCAATATCTCAACTGATGTACCTTGATGACAGACCAAGAAAATGATGGCCGATGAAAACGCATTTTCATTGCATTTTGATCATAATGTATCAATCACAGACAATATGCCTCCTCCCTACAGAAAGCTCAAGCCCTACTACAGTATGTTTAGTCGTGCAGAAGGTCGTGGTCGTTGTCATGACGACTGTCAAAATTTTCGTACAATTCCTAGTGAAACGAGTCGTCAATAGGTCATTAAACTTTTCAGTATCGCTGCTGTCTATTAGGCATAAAAAAGATCGTTTCTGGTCACCGCGTATGTCATTTCAGAACCTGTGCAACATGGCGTTTTTTTTTGGATTAGGCCTACAAACTCATCAATACAACGATTTTGATATCCCTGTTTGCATGCTCAAAAATGCTAAAAAAAACCAGAAATATTATGCAGCCAGTGATAAAAGACAATAACTGTTGCATCAATAGTGCCAAACCAGCATAGTTGAGAATTTAAAAAAAAAAGAAAAAGAAAGAAACCCACCTCGCCGCATCACTTTGCTGAATGTCAAGGACCAGAAACATTTTGTTTTTTTTACCTGTTTCCTTTGGGTATTAGGTGTGCAAGTATTCACATCAAATGACTAGAAAATTCACTTCATGGGCAGAATCTTGAAAAATTACTTTTTCTTGTCGGGGTAATAACCCTAAACTAAAATATGCATGGGCTACCAGCCATTGTCACTGGGCTACCAACTTCAGAAAATGGTAGCCCACGTGGACTACCAAGGTAAAAAGTTAATTTCGAGCCCTGCACAGTAACATTAGAGAGAAGTTACTAGAAGATACAGGGATGCTAAAAGAGTTTCACGGAATAGCTTAAAAACTTGCACCAACGCTCTCTTTAAAGAATTGCCAAGCCGCCCCGTAATCCTATAGGGCATGCAATGTGTAGTGAATAGAGTTTCACCGATGACAACAGACGTGACCGTGGCTTTGTGACATTGCAATGAATACACTTCTTCTGTATACCCATATTACAGTATCAGATATTTAGTCGAACGGACAGACAGTGTGACTCTGAAAAGGATACTTAAAATAGATAAAGCTAAGTTATAGAATTAGATATATTGTTTAAATTTCCGGACAAATGTCTATATAAGGGCGTGACGATGTTATTATATTACAACCGAAAAAAACGAATGATTGAAATGCAGGAAAGTTGAAGAAATTTACGTCGCTATGTACTCGTCATGAGACTCATCCAAGATAATAAATATCGATAGGAATAAGTTCGGGAAACAAGTGAAAAAAATTGACAGTGCGTGACGTCACGTGGCTCCGAAATTGCTATTTTTATCACAAAAAAGGGAAAAATTATTCTTTGTTTCTCTGTTGTATAAGTAAAGATAGCTCAGGTTTAACTTCATTTTCGCCGATATGTACAATGTTTGTAATTTTCATGATCTCAGCACCAGTCAAACACGAATTTGTTTATAGGATTTAGAACGCATGCGTCCATTCAAAAATGGAGGTCGGCAAATGATAGCACCCTCCTGTGATAATTCTTTATTTTGTAATTTTTTTGTATTTTAAGTAATACTTTCGCATTTTTGTATTCAACTTGGTCAGCGCTCCATATTTAAAGCACTTAGTATTCCTGTTTTTGAATTAGTTTAAAAGGTTTTGCTGGTGCTACAAACCTCCCGGGGGCAAAACGATCGTACAAAATAGATGCGTAACATAATTGGTATGAATTACAAGTAAGCAACCTCATACCAAAGTGCTCTACAAAATTTAATATCTTTGTAAATAATAGGGTATACTCACAACCAGTGAATGATTCTGGTCTTCCTACAAACCTCTTCCAACAAGCGATGGAACTGTTGCTATCGTTGCTTTCACCGACTAAAATTGCAACATCTCGCAACTCTCTGCCACTATGATGTTGCCTTGTCTTCAACACATGGCATTTACTGGAAAAAGTTTGGAATTTGAGTTTCTGGTATTTTGCTGGAAGTGAAATATCTTAATGAAACCATGCGGATCGACAAAGCAAGCAAGCACACATTTTGCGACAGATCAGTTTGACAGCGAAATGTAACAGATGCAATGCACGTTATATGTAAATTTATCATGGATGTCTAGAGTTCGAATCAATAAACTGGCCAGCAAGCTGCACCACGAAAGCCATACTGATTCTCTATTGTACCGTGCAAAAGACCGTAACTAATTGAACATTTGTCATCAGCGGGTAAAATTGGATGTCATTTATCTGCGTCGATGTATTTCAGAGGTCATATCTTTCAGTAAACATCAGATTTCATGCAGCCCTGACAATTTGAAGTGCCCGCTTGAGGTCTCTATAATGAACCTTTAATGAAACACTAGGCATTAGAAGTTGTGAAATGGAGTATCTAGTGTTAAACGTAGAGTAACCACTATTTGTATTGTACGACAACAGCCTGCTGTTTATATTCCTAGTAAGTACCAAAGTCTTTACACTCATTATTGTCTATCACGTTTTTTCATAACATCTGCTTATGAAACGATGTTTCTCTGAGTAGTTCGTCACATCCTTGATTAGTTCCGTGCGATTACAAAGTGAAGAGAACTCAAGAATTGTCGTCATGTTACAGTTTTTGATATTCTTTCGGCAATCTGTCCTGGTAACCAAACATTAACATTGATTTAATATCCTGGTTACCACACATGAACATTGCCAGTGTTGTGTGCAGACAATAAATTCAAGCATGTCATAACCCTGCATTGCTTAAAATATCAGCAAAAATACAATCCTTGCCATTAAGATGAAAAGTTGAATAGTGAAACATCAGGGAATCATTGTACTCTTACAAGATGAACTCACTGCTTGAGCTGGCTAAAACTCTACTTAATAAAACTTTTCAGTTTGCTTAAAATAGGTCTGAAAGCTTTCAAAAGCTGAACTGTAATATTGCCAATCGATATACTAACTACTGTTTTATTATTGCAATGCTAGAAAGTACTGACTGTTTCATTTTAAAAATGTCACCCGCTGGTCCTTTGAAAACGGATGCGCTCAATTTTGGAAAATGGTTGGAACGCAACATGAAATTGTCTCACTATCTCTAACACCTTATGTACAATGATGTAGCTGCGTGTGATCGATCCTCGATATTTATAATTGGATCATTGACGTCATTGTCATCCAATGATACTTTCATCCATCAAAGCAAAATTACATGTTCTACTGAAAGCGAGTAAAATGCAACAGAGTCTGTACCTGCAGTGTGGACAACTATGGGGCGATTGAACTTAAAACGATGCCACTTAGTTGTGCGATTATATCATCTGATAATTATCTTTAATAATATGAAGATACAGAATACAGCACCTCGCCCTAAGTTGTATAGTGTCATTGAGACATTGTGATAATATGAAGGTACAGAATACAGCACCTCGCCCTAAGTTGGTATAGTGTCATTGAGACATTGTAATAATATGAAGATGCAGAATATGGCACGTCACCCTTGGATTTGCAAGACAATGCACTTGCAGAGCAAGAAGCTAAATCGACTTCAATACTTCAACCGATAACTTTATAAGTTCGATTAAAGCGTTTAATTACGGGTAAGGTTTTGTCTAGGAAAAATTAATATGTAAACTGGAAATTACACAAAGTGAATTCGATTCAAATGGCTATTGCATTTTTAGAGTCTTCATCGGCATAAATTATAGGTATTTCAGTAACAGATTTTGTGCATCAATAATTCATTGATATAACTCACATACCATGATACCTAGCTGAGATCATATAGACAAGGCATCTTTTTTATATTGAATGATTAAAATAGAATTGAATGAAAACACTTTTTCTGACAATGTACTTTTCGAAAAATGCAGCTTTTTATTTCAGTTCTAAAGCGCCCAAGCAGAGAAGGTACAGAGTCGGATTTATATTAGTTTTCACTAGTTACATTAAAAGGTGATTCATCCATTTCAATTGAATATCTATGCGTATATCAAGTCGTTGCGGTGTTGTATGGGTGAAATCTGTACGGTGCACTTAGTTCAAACATAGACCCTCGATAGTTCAAAGCCACAACCAAGAAAAGGTTAAGTGCCGATTTACGAAACAGATCGTTTGAAGGCGCTTTATGCCGTTACGATGATTTCAGTTTCCAGAACTACGTTAACATATATGTTTTGATTCATGACAAAGGAGTACCAGAAGTTATATGTTGACTTTCTCATTTTGATTGAGTAAATTAAGGCACACGCACAATTAGTACATCAATAATGAGTAGATACACGCAATGTCTTTTCAAAAGCTTGGATACTGTGACGTTTAATTGCTTTGTCATTTGTTTCTGTCTATTCCTCACCATGAAATTGCTTGTAGTAAACCAATAGAGCTAGTTACACTTTAAAAAAGAGAGCATATTAATACGCATGCGTTGAGCATACGGGCACGTGATTACAGGGTGGTTATTCCAGTTCTCTGCTAGAAAAATACAATACTGGCGAGGCGTTTTGTTCAGATACAAGCACACGATTTCAGGCTACATTGCTATTTCAGTCACTGCACGGTTTCCAGGACATTCATCGACGACAATTGAAGTCATGAAAAGTCTGTTCTGAAACAAAATAATAATTTAATTCAATTTAAGAGCTAACCACAATGATTTTTATATTTCATCATAATTCATTTAAATTTATTCTTAATTCGTGTACTGTTCTTCTTCCAAAGTGTACACATTACACTTGTGATTGTTTATTTTTTACTTTCATCGCATTGGGTTGGTAGTCAGACTTAAATTGTACAATATTTACATTCCGGTTTGTCTTGATTGACGTGGTTCAAATTTGTATTTTTTTCAGGACTTACATGTTTATAGATTCAAACGAGAGACACGATATTGCAACAATCCACTTATCCTAATGTCCCGGTGTTCAAAGCTCGTCCAAAGCTATTCGTATTTACAAGTTCACGTATACGGATATGCGTTACGTTTCTTGAGTACGGACTTCATTGAGCATTGTCTAGGCCCAATCTACCTAATAGCCTGACCATATCATTACCGTCATTACCTTTTAGGATGAGACTTTCACAGATGAAGACTTCTTGGAATAACGAACGGATTTCACCTGAGAATGGAAAAAGTACGGAAACTCAATGATATAGGTTCGGATAATTTTATCAAAGTCCAGGTAATGATTTCTGAAAATTGCATCATTTTGAGCTTGCTGTAAAAGGTAACCATAATTTCGTACAGTTCTTGAAATGAGCATGTATGTTTTATTTTTGATTGATAGTTTACTATCATTCAGTCGTTTACCTGTCCTTGGACGTCATGGAGAAGAGTATCACTTTCGTCATCACTAAAATCATCGACGTCTTCGATTTTAAGATCTGTTTCCGTCTCTTCTTCCCTTTGACCTTTGGTCCACAAGGTCAAAGTGGAACCAGCTTTCAGTACTTGGCCCGACTTGAACCGATAACTGAATTCCTGTTCCCCCTTTTTACGTTTTAGTTCGTATCCTCCAAGACTTTGATCCTATAAAGATGAAATTAAAGCGGCTGATTATTTGAATATCAACCTCTAGTGAATTAAACTTAAGACTCCGATGAAAAGAAAGAATAGAGACAAACATATATTTAACGAAAATACTGGCCTTCGGGGAATCTGTTACAAGAACTTATACTAAAAAGACTGACTTGTTCGAGTTTAAAATATTACGGTAAATGTGTATGCAAGTCCCTTTTTAACATTTACACGTCTTCCTCTCGACTTATCTCCGTCACATTAAGGTCGTAGTATTGCTAATATAGAATTAAATTTCATTCATTCATTCATTCATTCATTCATTCATTCATTCAGACTGGTTGTTAGCGAGATACGTTACAAGTACACAAGTTTGATAAAACGCAAGATGATGATAGGAGACAATATTAAGTACAGTTAAAACCAAAAAAACTTACTTCGCCGCTAATATTTTCAAGTTTCAAGAACTTCTTGCTCTCATCGACTTCAATCTTAATAAGTTGTGTTGGTGAATCAATTTCGCCCATTTCTTTACGTTGGTCCTCGCCTAAGTTGAGTCTGTAATGGAAATCATGACATGTATGATTTTCATTCAAGAACCTACGCTAAACTCCTAGATATCATTATCAATGACATCTAAATAATGATGAATGTCGCATATTATCATTGACGCACGAATCAAATGCAATATTAATGTATCAAAAAGACAGTATGCCATGTGCGAAAGATAATTCAAAATGTCAATATTTATGGGATCTCATGAACGCACTGTGTCGTTCGTACGAGTTAACTTTTCGCCGTAACTATTTTGTATGTCATCATTACTGCTGCATTGTAAACATTCTTTTTTCACATTTGTAGTTGTATTTTAAAAGCTAGAAAATAGCTTAAAACGCCGAGCCACCGACTGTATAAGTGACCTAGGATGAGAAACAACCTTTTTTTGCCTCAGAGTGACAGCGTTTAGTTCAGTGTCTTCTTAAAGGTTGATTGAATGGTTCAAGAAATTTAACGTGAAGCTATATGCGCCGCTATGATGTAGGACGGGGAAATTGGCTAATAGATTGCAAGAAACTGTTACCATAAAGTATTTTGGAACGCTGCTAAACTTATTTGAAAGCTGTAAAAATAAAATCCCGACTCTTACGTTTGTCAGGCTTCTATATACGTAATGTAAAGAATTGAAGTTAAATGGCATTGAGTTGTGAAGTCACATAGTTATCAAAAAAGAGGAAAATTACTGTTACAATTTTAAATCTTCCGTAATATACTAAAAAAGACTCCCAAGGTGAATATGATGGCTATCTGTTTCGACTAACCTTTCTTCTTCAATTTCCAACAACTTTCTAAATTTGTCGATTTCTTTATCTAAGAGGATCCTGTCACTATCAGAGACAGAGTCGGTCTGATCTTGACTGGTAATATCTGCCTTCATCTTCAACTGTCGAATTTCTTCGTCTCTTTCTTTGATGACAGCTGCCATCTGTTCAGACTGTATTATCAGTTCCTTTCTTCTTTCCTCCAGCTCTTGAATCTCTTCCTCCATCACAGTGGACTGATGTAACAAACAGAATAAATGTAAGGAATCTCATTGACCAAACTGTGTCTTTGTAAATCGAGTAAATTGATCGACTACAATTAAACATGCGGTAGACATAATTATGATTGTTTTAAAATACTTACGCGCACATTAAGAATTTGTGCCAAAGAGCATTGTTGTTTGAAGTGTGAAACTTTTTTGATCAAATGAATAGGTCTCCTCAGAATAATGACGACTTGTAATGTTTGTTAGGGTTAAGCACGGTTAATAACCGTGGGTTAAGAATGCAAAGAAACAGTCTCTTGCTCTATCAACATTATTTAATTAGTTTTGTCATGAGTACTTTCTTTCTTTCTGACTGATAATCGCTTTGTCAGGATCCATCGAAATAAAGCTGCCATGTTCCATGTCAGTGTTACATCCGTGAAACATCGAGGGCTATACTTCAATGGCAAATTAACTAGTACGTCATTTAAGGGTCATGTTGATATTCAGCAACCGATTCATTGTCACAATTCAATCACCAGCAGGACATATCAATTCTTTAATGAGACTTAAGCGTTTAAAAGATTGTGCTTTCGATAATGTGTATACACTGAAAAGTGATGACTGAAGTTAAATCTATACTGGTATTATGAAATACCTTAGCTCTAACAGATTTGAGTTGACTGTCCAATTCTCCGGTCTTGACGAGATTCACTCTCAGTTCGTAATCCGTTTTGATCAACTGGTTCCTGTCAGCTTCTAGTTCTCTTTTCAGTCTCTGTATCTGTTAAAGAGGAAAATTGGAAATCATATTTGACGCCGCGGTTTTACATAGTTTATGGATATACAGTTACACTCTTTGTTAACTCCATTAAGGTAGAATGCACTTCGGGGACACATATTCAGAGTGTTGAACTTTTACAATACTATATTGATCTACTACTTACGGGGCTTTTGATTAAATAAAGTTTTCACCGGCTAATCGTAAATTCCATTCTCATCCACAGAGCTAACTAAGAGATAGCGGCCATTTTGAATTTCAAATGTTGGTAAATATCGGGTAATTTGTTTCTCTTGTATCAGACTTTTCACAGTTACCCCTGATTTTCATTCTTGATTTCAAAGGGGATAAAAAAATTTTCTTACAGAGATTTTGAGAAAAGTGTAAGTGTTTGAGGTAGGAGGTACAAACTACCTTAAATGGTAACCGTGGTACTTTAACCGACAGGTTATTTATATTATGGATCACCGAAGACATGAGGACCTGAAGTCTCCTCCCCAAGTGCTGTAATGTCTGTCAAAAAGGCACGTCATTTGCACGCAATTATGTTTACCTCTTTTTCATACTTAATTTCGAAATTCTCCTTATACTTCTGTAGTTGATTCTGATAATATTCACTCCATTTCTTCAGAGTTGCTTTTAGTTTCATCCTTTCTTCTTCGGCGCCTTGTTTATCTCCTTTAATAATGTCTTCGATCATTTCTTTCTTGATCATTTTGATTTCTTTCATCTTGGAGGAAACGTTCAGATGGTAAGAAACTGAGAATATTGCCATGGTTACGAATTCAAAGTTGATTAAGAAGTAATCTGAGGAAAACTCTCATTAAAATATCAGCATGCAAGGTGTAAATGAAACAATGAAACAAAGATGAGAGATGATTAGAATACAGTTATTCAGTCATGTTCATCAAATAAATAACTAGCTTGGAAATCAGTGTGCACTTGGATGATGGGATAGTGCCAATGTAATTCCTTAATAGCATATCGACACTTCGTCAACTAATGCCTGACAATTTTGATGAAATATCTCCATTGCTGTTGTTTCTAACGTTGTTACCCATGGCTTATTAGCTATTATAAGTGCCGTATTATCTCGCAGGGACAACGTGGTTCAGCTACCGTACCGTAACATTCCTTCGTATGTTTACCTTCATGAAAGGAAGGTGCTTGATCAACATTAAAATATATGGAAAGAACTGACTGTTTGTGCACATGACATACTTTAGTCTTGGTTGATTTTATGTTTTATGATAACGTACACTGCCGGAAATCCTTATGTAAAACAACAAGTAGGTATTTGATAACCATTCTTACTTGGGTTTCAAATTGATTTTGCAACAGAAATTCCATGTTGTAGTTTTCTTCAATTTTCTGGCGCAGCTCACGTTCAGCATCAATATCGGCGCGAACTTTGTCCAGCTCATGTGACTTGGTAGAAAGATCTTCATGCAATTGCTCTTTCTCGATCGAGGCCTGTTTCAGTTCAACTGTCCTTTCACTCAATTCAGCTTCTAGCTTGCTGAGCCTAAAGAGAGACAGAATTAACAGAAATATGTAAATCAACAAAGCATATGTGTGTATCTTTCTGCAAAACATTCCAGAAGGCAGTGTATGACTCTGCATTGTCTTCTGTATATTATGGAAGTTTGATCATAATATTCTACTCTGTTGCTTGGCAATAGGAGGTGTTTGTTCGAGAAATGAAACGTTTTAATTTAATCAATGTTTGTTAGAGTACTTTCCTAGTGTAGCTGCTTGTCTAAGTATTCAGACAACTGACCATTTGTTCGTCTGTCACTCCCGATGTAACAAGCTCCCATCTGTCTACATGTCTCTCTGCATGATTCTAAGTATATCTTTGTGTGTGACTTACCGTTGCCGTAATTCTCTATTCTTTTCATTGACATCATATGTTTCCCTCTCCTTAAAGGTTCTTGTCTCTTCTACTTTCTTAAACAGTTCCTCAATGGAAGAAAGTGACTTTCCATACTCAATTTTCAAGTCACCAATGCTGGCGATGACATTTTCCTCGCTTGCATTCAAAGCCGTCCAAACTTTCCTAACATTGCCGCCGCCCGTTTCTATTTTCCTAACCACATCAACATAGCAGGCAAGACGTTCGTTTAAACTTTGAAGTTCTCTTTCATAATGCCTGACAAGATGGATCTGAGTTTGAGGGTGTCTGTCATCTTTGCTTTGATCATCACTTGGCTTTTGCTCTTCTATCTGTTTGAAGAAAAGACAATTTTGTCAATAATATACGGTAAAAATCATCACGAAATAGCACAACAAGAAAGAACTTTCTCAGGATATCAAAAACGGACTCGTGTTACTAATACTCGGCTTGTTTTCTAGTTACTAGTATGCTGGTGTTTTGAAATGCAGATATATTACATCATAATGGAAGGCATGTATGCCGTTACATCAGTACTTATGAGCCTTTACCATGCACGTTATTTTATCAATTATTAACCCTCATAACGACAAATACAACCTATATCAATCTTCTACACAATATGATTGGAAAACATGGTTTTATCATACCTGTGCAGTTAGTACATCTTCTGTTTTACTTGTCACGGTAACGCTGCCCTCAACGTCAGTAGTCTGTGCAAAAAATTACAACACGTTTTAGATTGTCGCATGAGGGCATTCGGCTGTGCTTACCTAGTAAAATCTCTTGAATACAAAATGAATTTTCCTTTGGGACTCTAAGTTTTTTTCTTTAAAGAGCCGCAGCTGTAACTTTCATTTTCTCAAACTCCACGTTGTAAATACCTAAAGCCCCAATAGCTGTGAATATGTAATAAACCGATCTCAAAATATCCTCAGTTTTCTAAGAGTTTTCTTTGAATAAGACCCATTAAAGACTGAAAAAGTGTATAACACTGTCATAAATGTAAATTCAAACGTTTTAACATCATTGTAGATTTCCCACCATTTTCAAAAACTAATTATATGACAAAGAAAGTCAAGATTACAACAACAAAATGTTTGCCGTCATGTGTTGTATAAGGCATCATGCTTGTTTCTGGTATGATCAAGATGTGTATGTGCAGGAAATACAGTGTTTTTTGTACTCTTTCATGGGGGCGCCATTTTATGAGTGCGGGACACGTTCATTATTCAGCCTGTTAAAACATGTAGGCATGGTCCAAATCAGTGAGCAGTGATACTTTCATACATGTCCTTCAGTTAGCACATTTACACAAACAAACTTTGGTTTGAAAATAAAATCATGAAAATAATGCATAAAATTCACAGCTATTGGGGCTTAAAGTGTTTTATCCAAAGTTTAAAAAATATAATCGGCCTAGAAGGTTTTTGAAGGTTTTTTCTGTTCAAAGTGTTTCGGTTATTATTGGTTCCTGTGAGTACTTTATAATGGTTTTTTCTTCTTTCTGAAACATGTTGAATTATCAAGCACAAGAACTCTACTAATACACCTGGCGTGTACATATAACATTAAAATGTGTTGATGACATAATTCTAGTATGTAAAAAGTTATGTTATCAAAGCATTTATTGTTATATCTACACGCAATTAGAATAATCTGACAACTGATAACTTATCATATTTCAGTGAACAGAAGAAGATGAATAGTTGTTTACATGAACTAAGAATACCCGAAATGATTTGGAAAAGGTAGCTACTTTGGTTCTTTATATTATGGAGTGCTATGTACACGCCATCTCCTTGTGTGGGTACAAGTCCCGTTATAAATCCGAGAGCCACTGATGCCTTATTCAGCGATATGTAAGATAAAGAAAATACACGGCCAATCTGAAAACATTGACAGAAATAAATAACATTCCTACTGAAAAGGCATGATAACCAAATGTGTTTCTGAAACAAGCTTCGTGATATACTCGGCGAGTGGATTTCTGTACTTTATGATTATCGAACATGAAAATGCCAATAAAGTGATATAAAAATGCTGTGCTTTTGGCCAAAACTCCAAACAGTTAGAAAACCTGTAAAGTGGCTGACTATGCATATTTCTCTCTCTGATTTGTTGCGCCTGTTGAAATTGTGACAGCCACTCCAACATTAACCTTTATCTACACATAGTTTATTCGGGTGAACTTTTCACCCAAAGGTTGGATGAAGTCCAGATATGCTTGACTGATTTAGTCGTAACCTTTGTGTCGATAATCTAATGGCCTATTATACTCCACAGTCAAATGATCATCCCTGATACGTGCCGGCTGAGAGTGTCGATATTAATGGCCTATTCTACTCCACAATCAAATGATACGTGCACCATGAGACATCACTCTGACTCGAAGGATTCATTTGCCGTTCTGGAAGATTCTACACTGCCCAGGCAGGGCTGATCTTAAATATTGGCAGAACTTTGTACAATACAACGATACACTGTGAGGGAAAATCACTGTAAAAGCAAACCGACTTTTGGGGTGTCCCAGAATCAAAAACACTAGGACAGACCTACGGATGTGATATGACGTCAGCTGACTTTAAGCTTGATCATGCTTCATTTTACTTTAAACAAAACATGGTAATTCAAAAGTTTAATTGTAAGAAAATTTAGGAAAAGGTATATGAAATATCACACAAAATATTTTAACATTAAGATTACACATTAATGTTTGAGCAACTTAGGCAGAAAGCCAAGTTACTTCTACTAGAGATTAGTTACCTGTGTAAATCACGTAACCATACAGTGAGTTGTAGTCTTGCAATTTATGATAGCAAACAAAGTAATCGCTACAACACCAATGACCATATCTCTACTCCCCCGAATGATACAAATAAATGAAGGCACCATCTTTACCTGAACAATTAAATTTACGAAATTTCCATCAATCTAATAATTATGTGAAGACAAGAGTGCCATGCTTTCATCGTTCTGAAGTGTAAGACAGTTAAATTGTCAATTGCTAGGCCTACATTGAACAGGAGAGTATAAGTAGTTAGCTCAGTGTAACATGTGTAAGCGACATCTGAAGAATTTTAGTTTTAGTTCATTTGAGAAACAGACTAAGATACAGAGTACAGTTTTGTTTATCTCTTAAGATACCTTTAACTAGCCATGACGTCATCTGACATGTCATATTTCAAGTTATAGTGACTTTTTCATAATTTATATTTTATATGTAAAGTTACATTTGTACACACCTATTGATTTTAAGCGACGGTGTCACAATATCTTTGACAACTATGCAAAACATAACAACATGATTAATCATGTCGATTTGGTTCAATATGTTAATTTAAGGCATATTAGTCTACAAAGTCTGACAATGTTTCAATTGTGTTCGTAATTGTTGTATACTAAATCTTCCATAAGGATCAGCATAGGTCACATGAAGGCTAGCGGCTAGCGTAAATCGTGCCAGTCGACTCATATTTGCTCTCATGGACTACTGCTACAGTTCAAGCCAGACAAGAATCCTATGCCGTACGCACAATGACAACAACTGTCCAAAGTGGGGCGTAATGATGCCTTATTTTACTTCATACCAGATTTTTTTCATTTTACACAGTCTTGTCACGTTTACATTTTGTTATATGACTAAATTTTTTCGCCTATCGGTCAGGAACATTGATCTAACTTCGCTTTGTGGTATCACCCTGACACTAGGTAGACGTGTATAACTACATGCACTGATGACAGATACGGGCGTTGTAGTTCTGAGTGGAACAGAATGATAGTTTAAGGTCTGTAGTTTGGCTCATTGAGTTGGCACATTATCATATCTCGTGAAACCGAATTACTAGAACACCATTAGTTTTTTGTAGATCTATCTTGAATAGATTTATCAGATAAATCTATTGGCGTACTTGTTCGTCACACCAATTTACGCGGAGACCAAAAAAAAACAATCCTCTACACTCTTCTTATCTACCTGAACAAAACTCGAGCACCTACAAGTCTCGAATAAATAAAGACGAAGATTGACTGTTTTATTATTTGATTTGTACTTAAAGACATCAGATCAAAAGCGTGGCTAACACAGTCATTATTTATGTAGTATACAGATGACATCTAACGTTGTTATCTGTTGATGTATTGGTGTCGTATCCTATTCTTTGTTATCGTGGAATTTAATCAGTTGTAATTATACAGGACTTTAAAGCAAATTCTAGAACCTTGAGCTGCCAACCTGTCAAGTCGTGTTCAATTTAGAATTGCTCCCAGTCTATGGGCATAATTATAAAAATCAAAACAGAATTAATTGAAAGATTAAACTTTGGCAGACTGTCGCGTTTATTGATAGGCGGTTGCGTAGATCGTGGGTTGAACGCGTTGGCAGCCAGTAACTACTGCAGAGAAAAGCCAAGCGACTTGGGATCAGCCTACGTTCAATGGGAAGCTTATTAAATAATGCACACATCGGCGGCATAGATGTAGTTCGTATTCACCTGTGAACAGCGTTGTGATTGATAATTTGTGTCTGAATACAACCAAAGCTTCAAGAAGCAAATAAATCCTGTGTAATCTTTAGCAAACTACAAACACCGAGAAAGGATCGTCTGGTCGGTTCAACAATACGATAATGACAGATATAGTAACGTGTTGTCAATAGCAACAACTTAAGGTCAGACCAGGTCACTTAACTGAGTCACTCTGTGTATCAACAGTTGTAGCATGTCAGGCATACCAATCTTAACACGTATCTGGATTGGTACATTGCATCATACTGAAGCAAGTTTTTGGTATCAAGAGGTGACGATGTTTCAAGAAATGCTGTGAGAACAACGAACTGATTGTAACCTCAAAGATGTCCGCCTTACGGCCACTACATTCTGATAATTTTCTTTCTATCACATTAACTCTGTTCATGAGTCACAGAGTACAATAGTCGGTGACCATTCCGACAAAACAGAATTTGAACGATTGCAAATCATTCACAACTCCAGTTGTGTCTCTGTTTAAAATGTTTCACAATGCCAAGGTGTCAATGCAATTTCAATTTTGAATAATCACATTTAAATAGACATAAGGGTATGTGAATTTGGTTAAACGGCTAACAAATCCGTTTTAACCGAGGGTCTTTTTTCATTCTGACTAAATTCTGAAGACATTTTTTAAACGTGTATGAAGACCTAGTTCTGGCTTTTATATCGATTTGAATACCAAAAACAATTAAGTATATAAAAACACGAGTCCCATAGAGTTCTTGCTAATTTTTATCATAGCCAAGAAGATAATAACGGCAAACACATCCGAACATTTGTTTAGCATTTATGAGAAAGTTATTAAAGTCAATATCTGTTCTCTCCTGTTACTTCCTCCCCCGTTTCTTCATTTCTACCTATTAAATATGGATTTAGAAATACCAATTACTTGAAAAACTTCGACGTCACATAGAAATCCTAAATAAAGCACTCATATTACAGGTAAGACTGCACATTTTAAAACAGTATCACTTAGAAGTAAATATGGAGATAATTAAAGATGTAAATATGCTGACTTGTCATGATGTTTGTATCTAATATCGACTACAAGCAGACTCCAACAGTAACATTACTTTTGGTAGGTTGATTGATTTATGGTAAGTAGTGAAATGATATTGGAGCTGAACTATTGAGGTCGAAGACTAATTACCCTGAAAACAAAAAGCAACGGAATGTGTACATACCTTTGTCTGCGCAGTCACAGCTTTGTCTTCTACATCCATTACAGGTTGCTCCTTGAACGGTACACCTAATACCCCCGCTGCAGTTTTAACCATTATTTCCTCTTCCTTTGATTTACTTTCTTGTGATTCATCTACAGGGGCTTTTTCTATACCGCCGCCTTCTGCAGTCTCTACAGCTTGATCATCTTTTGTATCATCTTCAGGTTTTGGTTCACTTGGCGTTTCTTCTGACTTCTCAGGAGTCGCTGTGTCTTCACCATCCACTACAGTTTTTGTTTCATCTTCAGGTTTTGGTTCTTTTGGCGTTTCTTCTGACTTCTCAGGAGTCGCTGTGTCTTCACCATCCACTACAGTTTTTGTTTCGTCTTCAGGTTTTGGTTCACTTGGCGTTTCTTCAGACTTCTCAGGAGTCGCTGTGTCTTCACCATCCACTACAGTTTTTGTTTCATCGTCAGGTTTTGGTTCACTTGGAGTTTCTTCAGACTTCTCAGGAGTCGCTGTGTCTTCACCATCCACTACAGTTTTTGTCTCATCTTCAAGTTTTGGTTCACTTGGTGTTTCTTCTGACTTCTCAGGAGTCGCTGTGTCTTCACCTTCCTCTGTAGTTTCTTTATCTTGATCATCTTGTTTTTCGTCTTCAGGTTTTGGTTCACTTGGCGTTTCTTCAGACTTCTCAGAAGTCGCTGTATCCTCTTGCTTCTCGTCCTCCTCATCCTCTGCATTCTCTTCTTTTTCCTTCGTGTCCTCCCCAGGCTTTTTGTCTCTTTCTCTGCATTCATCTTTGTCGTCCCCAGGTTCTTCATCCGAAGAGTCCCCAGAACTTGAATCAGAGTCTGAACTGTCGTCAATCTTCCTTTTATGTAAATCATTCTGTGTCTCCTCCTCTTTTTCATTATCTTTTGAGACATCATTGATCTCTGATTCTGGTTGATCCTCTATTGTTTCCCCAATCTTCTCAGTCTTATATTCTTCTTGGTTTTCATCATTCACATCTGACAGATCTTCTCCATCTTGGTTTCCGTTTTCATGTAACAACAACGGTTCTAGTTCTTTTTCCGCCATTCTTGTTCGTCTTCTTCTTCGAGATCTAAATCCAGAGAAATACCGACCCATTTAAACATTTGGAAATCTTTTATCCTGTAGATTAATGTATAACCGGGAAAACGAACAATTGTTTTCTAGCCCTAGCAAAAAAAAAACGTACTTCTTAAAGCTAGAAAAACTGGGGCACAATGAAGCAGAAGACGTGTGCATATGTGATTAGTGTGGTGACATGGTTGTGACTTTTGTACAGCATTTCGAAACTAAGAGAAAAAACAGCATTGCAACATGAAAAAAGCGCAGAGATTCCAAAACATATGCATCAACATTGATATATGCTGTAAATGTCAGTCTACCAACCTCAATTATTGTCGCTAGTTACAATATATAACAATCAATGCCCGTCTGTTGTGCCGATAAACTATCCGACGCAGGTCCCTGCTTTCCTTAATATGATAACGTGTTTGTACTTGCTTACCATTTTATATGGGTACGCACCTAAAACATGCAATATCCAATGCGCCGACTCAAGTATAGGTCATGCCCTACTCTTCTATACTTTATCTCTTTTGATTGGTGATTATTAAATGTCAAAGTGTCAGGATAATGGTTGCATTGCCAGACTGATACAGCTTGAAGGATATAACATGTGAACAAGTCACACACTTTAATATCAATTCCCTTGGTTTGCTCGCAGTCCTCTTGTTCACTGTTTTCTGTGCATTTTCATCACCACAAAGGGGTTGAATATTTCAAGGTAATACAACCAGTACTGAATTACTTGTATTTAATCTGACAGCATTAGTTTCACGAGTGCGGATCATGCAATTTGTTGTCTGCCTACTTGCCTGTTTATACCACTAAAATATTTCTCTGAAGAAAGGTTACATGCACTGTAGGGGATCTATTTGATTGATTGTATCTGATTATAGTATGACTTTAGCCAACCTGCGAATCTCTGTCACTGTGCATTAAATGTAGGCGTGTTGCACAAAATCGATCAACACAAGGAATTGGTGAATAACTCTTTCTGTTTACCATTAACAAGAACTGTGGATATCTGCCAAAATGGGCCGGGCTTCTCTGCATACATGTCCACAGTAAATATTTCAGTGTCCTTTGCAAACTCCTCGGGAGATAGCTCAAACTTTATCTCAATGACGTGCATATGACGTCATTCCTGCAACTTTTAACTATAATAATGTGAATACGTTGGCTATTTTTTCTTTAACTTCTGCTTTTCACTTTTAATTTTTGTTTGGTTTTGACTGTACATAAACATTCGAACATTCAGTTCATGGTGGTGATATATTTTGTTCGAGTGTTGAGTGTTCGAATATGCGTATACACCTAACCTAAATATTTCAAATACTTCATGAAGATGTGTTGCAGAAAATAAAAATGTGAGAGTAGTGTTTTGAAACTTTCCTCCGTCTACGATTTGTAACATATGTCCTCGGGCTAAATCACACTTCTTCCTCCTCCTCTGTCTGTCTGTCTATCTGTCTGTCTATCTGTCTATCTGTCTGTCTGTCTCTCTCTCTCTCTCTCTGTGTCTCTGTCTTTCTGTCTCTCTCTCTGAAATACGTCCATGAGAGCATCTTAGTAGTTGTATTAGTAGTCCCTCTATCTACTATTAGGCCTAGTTTGCTATATTGCGGTACATACTATGCCCTTACCCGCAAGTTATTTCAATCGTCAAAATCCGAAAGGACAAATCTTTACATTCGACCATATTACCTAGAATCGATGTCACTCACCGACCAACCATATTTAAGTTCACTACCTGTATGAACAATAGCCGTTTACCACATATAACCATGTAAACAATAAGATAATTCATCTGAAATTTATAATGGAAAACAGCAAGGGCGAATTCCAATGAAACGGTTCCAAAACTTACCTGAATACAAAACAGTGTCCTACCTATACTCACCATCCACCTGCTTGCCTTTATTTTTCTGAATAAGACAAGGAATAGCATTCCCCTGCTTGCTGAGACGACCAAAAATGCCCATCCGCGGAGGAACCTTTTACTAACATATTTTAGATGTACAGCGTCGGCAGACTGTGGTTGCATGTGTTGGAAGTGAGACGACTTCTGATATAGATGGAGTATTCATCTGTCGACTGTAGATATTTACAGGTCGAATACCCAAACTTATAGAAATAATTTGTCAGACAATAAACGAATACTCAAATCGTTAAAACGAACATTTTTGGTATTTACCTAGACCGAAGATATAAAAAAAAGTTCATACACATTTTACGATAAGTCACTGACTGAACGCGAAAAGGCTTAATTGTGTCACAATCAACAGTTCACTGATATCTGACAGCGGCCCTGTGTATATTCAAGTTGATGCAACATGCCAACATACTTCCTTGCGGTCAACGTACAATTGCAACAGCGTCTACAGTGTCGACATGCAAAACAAACTAGCGACTAGACTATATATCAGGACCATATATTCATATCATCGTTGACAAAGAAAATGTGATGTCTGCTCATGTTCATTTTATTCCAGACATCTTATCATCAGAGGAGTTTCCATCTAAATTCTTTGCGTATTTACATCGAATACAAGATATCAAGTCGCCGTAACGGACTTTCTGCAAGCGTATCAAGAACAAAAAGGAGGGGACAAAAAGAGCAAAAGAGAACGCAAAGGTTAAATCTAAAGATCTTGTGAGGCATGTAGCCTTTCGGGGATATGAAGGAGTTGCCGTCTTACTTTGATCCTATCTGTAATAAATCGTGATTCATTTCATCATATGTGTGCTATTAGTCGTGATTGTTATAGCATTATCCAGTGTTCAGTGTTCAGTGTTCCAACATTGAATTTCGTTAAAATACCATTAAATAGTATTTGTGTCTAGTTCGTACAATGGGCAATTTCGAATAGTTTTGCTCGTTTCTAAATTTACGATGTTGGCAATTTCTTTCCTCTAGTGGAACACTTGTATGTCTTCCTAGGATCCTGTTTCGATATGCAAATTCTGTATTCCCCTGAGTCTTTGTAATATGTTCTTTAAATTATAATTGCGCACGATCAACAATTCACTATTATCTGACCACGGTCTCTTGTACATTTGACGTGAAACTTCAATAGACTATCTTGTGTTAAAAGTACATCTGCAGCTTTAAAGTAGTAGCGGGTGGTGAGAGAGCGACGAGTAACTAGACTCTACCAAAAAACGTAAAAGCAATATTTTCCAGTCCAACAGCACAAGAACGTGAAGACCTCAACGACAACAAATATTCATTGACAAGTGCAACTACACTGACGTCATTGACAAGTACAACTACTGATGCAAAGAGCATTTTCGCTTCTTTTTGTAAAGTAACTCTCACCACTACGACTTATGAGGAGAACTCGCCCTGTAGATTTCTCAAAATCGTGGTGCATACATCAGAGCATCTTTGTTCTTTGAAATGGAGTCTTGAGAACTTGTGACGCCACCAGGTGGCGCTTTACTCAACAGCAAGGAACAGCATCATCATAAGTATGTGGAGTGTTGTGGACACCTATTTATTACCTGGTCTGTATTCGGCGAAAAGTGATCGTTTATAGCCCGTCGTAGCCATTCCTTACAGAAGGAAAACACATCCCAATATCACTCGCCCACGGCTTCAGGAAAATGCGTGATATTCCTAGAAACTCATGGGGTAACAAACGGTCGATCGTAACCAGGGTATAGGTGTTCACACCGTCTGTTATCTTCAAATGGAAGCTTTTGTTTCGGTGTTCATTGAATTCTTACATTGCATCGTCAGCTTGGAGGGAAAGAACGGTTCTGTACCTAGTTAAATTCGGTGGATCGTTGTTTTAAACCTTACATGCACTCTAAGGTTGGATAAAACCCTTTGGATATTTTCATTAACCGACAATACATTAAACGAAAGTTCATTATTTGATTTGTAATCAAGAAGTGTGCGAGATGAAGACCTTATTTGCCATAAATTTCACATTATAGTAGCTGATATGGGTATTCTTTAATAGTGACGGGGATCTGCGGAAACTGAAATATACATGTAATAGTGACGGGGATCTGCGGAAACTGAAATATACATGTACGTCCAAATTATGAGCTTACGGTGTTTTCATCAAAATTTAATTATGAAAGATTTTAGAAGTCCTAAAAGGCTGAATTACGAACTTAGAGGTAAGTTCATATACAAATATTTAAAAACCTGTAAAAAAAGACAAAATAACCCATGAGATATTTAGTATTCAGGTGATAATTTTCAAGTCGGATAAAACCTTTTACTCCAATTATTTTTGTTTATGTGTGCAGACTTTCCTATAAAATGCCCTATAAATTTGCTATTCTTAAGATACGTTGAAAAAATAGAGGGAAAGTACGACTTGGCATACATCGTTAACCTTGACGTAAACTAGTGGGAAAATAAATTTGCATGTGTCACATTTTTTCAGCGGCAAAAGTAAATAAGTGCGATTTTTCATCAACAAAAGTACAAGATCTGAATCTACATACTCAACCAGTTCATGGAGACTCTCTTTCAATTCAATTGACTTGAAAACGCCAAGAAAAGAAATTGTCTTTCCAGGACGCCCTATACATTTGTCAAAGCTGCAGTTTTATGGTTAGACTTGGTTCAAGTCTGTGATTTGTGAATGTTTGAGTCATGTTAGTGGAGTGAACGCAATGATTTGTATTTTGCTTTCATGTGAAACGCGCACGTGAGTGGATGCGATGAGTCGGGCGAACGCTATACGGGAGTTTCACGCGGACCGGCGGAAACTAACTCACTATACTGCGCAGACTCAAAGGTAATGCATTCAATCGCTGGGAAAACCTGGCCTGGGCTACCAAATTCCGAATAGGTTTGTACGAAATGGGAGAGACACAAGAGAAACTATTATGAATGATTTTATTTTTTAAAAATTCACTGACTTGAACCAAGTCTATTTTATGGTCATTCTTCTCACTCTTCGTTTCAAAGTCGTCCCGTGCTTTCATAGATACAATATCATAAAAAAAATCCGTATTACAAGTATGTCAAGTTTACTGCGACACGGTTGTCTTTTAGTGTCTCTGTTATTCCATATTTTTTTACCGACACGCCGGTTGACGACTTCAACAACTTTTTTCCGTACACTGATCAAATGTTTTGCCTTGACCTTCACGTACGCCGTACCACAGGCATTTGGACCGTCGCTTCGCATAGCCCCCATGATACTTCGCGAGGCAACGATCCAAACGCCTGTTCACCGTACAGCCTGACATTGTTTCATGTTGAGAATATTTAGCCCATCCGTATCGTCTTCAAGCTAAATGCTCCACAGTCTGATCAAGCATTTGTGATGATTCGCCCCCAGTCGTCTGTTTTCCAAAATTCCGCTCTGCGCCCCTTAGACTTTTGTATATCACAGGGTACTGCAGGCATTATTCGTTTGGAAGACTTGAATACGATCAATGTATGTCATATATTAAACTTTTTTTCATTATACAAGCCTTACTTGTGTTGGGTGAGTGCCTATTACTTTACCCTCGCTATCTCTGTGTAATATTCCGTAGTCCCTTCATTAATTAGTTCTTATTGCTTATCGCCGTTATAAAACCAAGAAAGAGCTTCCCTCTGTAAATTTCCAAGATGTAATGGCTCTATCTTGGGCAAGATTGTTTTCCAATTGATTCTAGCCATTTGCATACAAAACTGGCAATAAGTAAATCCGCTCCGCAAATGATTCTCCAAAATAACAAACGGGCAGCTGTTCTGTACATTGTATATGTGGGCGAGTCATTGCCATGCTGTTTTGCTCAGTGGAGATATTTCTCAAACTTTTTTGCTTAAAAGAAGCAACCAGTCTGACCTTTCCAATTCCCAACATCAACACCCATCTTCAAACAACTTTTTAGACGACACTGTGCCTAAAAATTGAGAAAACACAAAGATTTTCTTGGCATGACGTCGAATTGCAAACTGTCAGATTGGCTGGCATCATGTGACTGCCAACAAACATTGGTAGTATTTAATGATTGATTTTTTAAATATTTTAACATATTATATCATGTTTCTTGGTCCAATTATCAGTAGTTACGGCTCCAGATATATTATAGGCCGTGGGCTAGAGGGGGTCTACATGCACCCCCCCCCCCTATAGGATAACAAACTTGTATTTTTCAGAAGCCTTGGGATCCCTAGAATACGAAATTGTGAGTCGTGTTTAACCTATGGCAGTGCACGCTGAATGAGTGAGGTTAATAATACAATATATCATCTTAAAGAAGAATAAATTACATTTCCAATGGTACCTTACAAGTAAGATTATATTCAAAAACGAGCTCAGCAGATGACTTATAGGAAGACAGGTTTAACAAAAATGCATGATATCTGCAACACTGTGATATTGCCGTACCCTTCAAAATATGACTGTTACAGCTGTACAGTCCCAATATTTTTTCTGTTAAAAGTCTATTTCATATTTCTGACATGTCCCTGTACCAAATAAAACCAATTTCATACAAAGCATTACATTTTTTATTATGCCTAGCTAAAAAATGGTAGAATTTGAGATTTACTGTAATTTGCAATGTTAGGGCCGACTCGCAGCGATTTCTAAGCTGTTATCCTATTGGTTGGCAGAATCGTACCGTTATAATGAAATAATACAAATAAACTCCCTAAGTTGCTGTGAATAGTGACAATCGACCAATCAGATATAACCTTGCAAACACGCTGCGAGTCAGCCGCAATGTTGAACTTCGGGGTATGGGATAAGTTTTTGTCATATTTCACAAAAAGTGTAGAAGATATTGCATAGTACAATATGTCATCTTAAAGAGGAATAAATTGCCTTTTTAATGATACCAAATAAGTGAGGTAATGTTAAATAAAAATAAGCTCAGCAGATGACTTACAAGAAGAGAGTTGACGAAAATGCAATTGGGTTGCAAAATCGTGATTTTGCGGTACCCTTCAAAACATGACCCTAACAGCTATTGCATCCCTATATTTTTTCTGTTAAGATTTCATTTCGTATTCTAGGGATCCCAAGGCTTCTGAAAAATACAGGTTTGTTATCCTGTGGGGGGGGTGCACGTAGACCCCCTCTAGCCCACAGACTATAACAATTGACACAAGATGGCCATCTGGTGGCCACATTGGATCATATCACCAAAACAAATTGATGTACAAATGTATTAGAAAGGGTCAGTGCCTAACCCTAGGCTTTAGCCTGTTAGATTACTTTAAAAGGCAGACACATGTGCCAGAAATGTATCCAAATATAATTCCCTGGTGCCGCTATGCAAATTTGGGTAGAGACAAGTTTATTACATTTAATTAAACTAAGGTAAATTGATACAGTTGGATTGATATACTTGAAAATAAATAATGAAAATCAATGGAAAGAAACTAAACTGTACTAAAGTGATACCTTTCTTTCAAACAGTCTGGGGAAAAAGAACAAATCACAAAATAAAACAAATCTAAAATTGGGCAAGGGTTGTCTGCCAGTCTGCTTCCAAAGAAAAGTCAAGATAGCAAAATTTGAATGGTCGAAGAGTTGCAAACCCTGACACAGCCAAAAAAGTGAAAGCGAGCCACTTTCTAGAATGGTATAAAATGGAATGGATGGCCCTGGATAATGGAAGTAGTCTGGTGAAACCACGGAGAAGATTGGGATTGTGGAGGAACAGCAAGACATGGAATCTAAAAGCATCTTGCACAATGAATAAACTTGAACAAGGAACCTGAGACAAAGGCTTGGTGACACAAAGTGTTGTGTTAAGGTGGCTGGAAAGGCTAGAGCTTCAGTTATAAACTTCAATAAAACTATTAAAATATAAATGTAGTCAACATTAATAAAAAAAGCTAGACATTTGGGGTCTAAGGCATTGCAGAGTTATAGCCTGTTGAAACTTCTTAAAAACTGACGAAGAAGAAGTTGGGGAGTCCTTAGTGTATTAACTATGGTAGAGGTCCCCTAGCTTTTAATAAATGTTTGAAAAGGGAAAGTCATTATTTGCTGTTTTTCAGGAAAGTTTGACAAGGCAGTGCTTGCATTCAGAGTGAGTGACTGCTATTTTAAATGCATTTTTAGATTCTTTGAGTGTCAAATAGGTGTCAAAGTGAGATCAACGAAAAAGACTGCTCTGTGACTTCAAAAGAGGGGTGCAAATATGGCTTGTTTTCAACATTTTTGACAGAATTACAGTTTTCCCACATAATTTTATGCCAATTTAATCCAACCTTTGAAATAGATATGGACAGGGAATTTTTACAGCATAATAACAAGGTTACAAACAAGATGACTATGGCACAATTTTCCTGTATTTGAAGTACTTTTTGAAAAATCACATTTTGAAATTTGAAAGAATTTTTTAATAATGTTTTGATATATAAATCAATGTAAAATCATAAAAATAAATTTTATTTACAAATCCTGCCGTACACATCTTACAATTAATAGTGTCAACATATTTATAACTAAATTGGTAATATTAAGTACTATCCAATTATTATTGAATTCAAATATGTAAAAAACTACAAAAAATTAAATTTTAATATATACTGGTGTCATATTTCAAAATCATGGCTGCAAATAAATAATTTTTATATTCTTTGGAGAAAGTATTAAGTAAGGGAGTTATCCTGAAAATTTGAACTAAATATCTTGATTCTAACAGTTGAAACTTGACATTAACTCTGAGAAAAGAATTGGTGCAAAAATAGCCTTTCCAGCCACCTTAAGAAGTTAACGGATGAATATTTACAATGTGGCAAGACACTTTACATGAGCAA
This sequence comes from Ptychodera flava, assembly GCA_001465055.1. Taxonomy (NCBI): domain Eukaryota; kingdom Metazoa; phylum Hemichordata; class Enteropneusta; family Ptychoderidae; genus Ptychodera; species Ptychodera flava. Next base: position 165,568 of record LD345481.1, read on the forward strand.
TGGGTACTGGGTGAATGGCTTGATGAAACTTTTGGGTCATGGTAGAATAGGGATAGCTCTGTGTATATACTCACCAAATGGATGCGTTTTAACACACATCCTAACTTTGTAAGTACACACCGCCAAGCAAAATGTGGATAAAGACAAGTTTAAGTTAAAATGGTCAACTAACTAAGGTAACATTGATACACTTGGATGAATCAATTAAAATATGTAAAACCATGCGGACATGAACTTGACAACACTAAAGTGATACCCATGTATCAATCAGTTTCAGAAAAACACTACAACCCACAAAATAAAACAAATGTGCGATAAGGAAAGAGGTCTCTGCTATGTAATGTATGTTTGTGTAAGTCTTGAATATGCTTACTCCTGGTCAAGTGATAAAGTTTGTATCAAGACTTCATCTAGTGTTCTTTGGTTGATTGCATCACATTTTACTACAAGTATTTTGACATCCATAGTCAAGCATGAAATAAATATACCCAAATTGTTGTAAATGGTTCCACATTGCCTACATTATAATGCATGGTACTTTCTTAATCTTGACCATAGTGCTATAGTGAAATCATTTGATCACTAAAAACATCCTTTATAATTTTTGTTTCATTAAATTATGTCTGACTTTTTAAGTAGCAGTAACGCGACTGAACAACTGATGGATAAAAGCAGATACACAAAAAATAAATCAACAACTTTTACAATATACTGTAAGTAGCAGAATAAAAACATGCGGCTTAAAAATTGTCTTTGTCAGAAAACTCCCAGTTTATGACGGAATAATCTTCTTTTTCATTAGTTTTGTTCTTCATTTGAAGAGTCAGAATCCTTCTCACTTTGCATTGCTTTCCAATTCTTTTCAATGACATTATGTTCAAAATCTTCCACCTCGAAAATGTCTGTGTATTAAAAATGAAAAATACAGTAACTTTGCTATGCATTACATGCAGCATGTATACCAAACTGTTAATAACCAACTATTGGGGAGATATACAGAATGAGAGTATTGGAGTTTATTGTAATTGGTGCCCTTTCTGGATATGACTCATGGAAGATATCAAGACATTACTTGCTGGATATGACTCATGGAGGATATCAAGACATTACTTGCTGGATATGACTCATGGAGGATGTAAAGATATTACTTGCTGGATATGACTCATGGAGGATATCAATAAGACATTACTTGCTGGATATGACTCATGGAAGATGTAAAGACATTACTTGCTGGATATGACTCATGGAGGCCGGGTAAAGAAATTACTTGCTGGATATGACTCATGGAGGATATCAAGACATTACTTGCTGGATATGACTCATGGAGGATGTAAAGACATTACTTGCTAGATATGACTCATGGAGGATATCAAGACATTACTTGCTGGATATGACTCATGGAAGATGTAAAGACATTACTTGCTGGATATGACTCATGGAGGCAGGGTAAAGAAATTACCTACTGGATATGACTCATGGAGGATGTAAAGAAATTACTTGCTAGATATGACTCATGGAGGATATCAAGACATTACTTGCTGGATATGACTCATGGAGGATATCAAGACATTACTTGCTGGATATGACTCATGGAGGATGTAAAGACATTACTTGCTGGATATGACTCACGGAGGATGTAAAGACATTACTTGCTGGATGTGACTCATTGAGGATATCAAGACATTACTTGCTGGATATGACCCATTGAGGATATCAAGATATTACTTGCTGGATATGACTCATGGAGGATGTAAACACATTACTTGCTGGATATGACTCAAGGAGGATATCAAGACATTACTTGCAGAATATATGGAGGATATCAAGACATTACTTGCTGGATATTACTCATGGAGGATATCAAGACATTACTTGCTGGATATGACTCATGGAGGATGTAAAGACATATTACTTGCTGGATATGACTAATGGAGGATATCAAGACATTACTTTAAGCCTCATTGAATAATGAAAGTTTTCACAGTGTACCTAAAATAACGTGTATGATTTTTTATTTCCTAACTCTAGTGTAAGGTTGGCTTTGTCAAGCTCACTGATCTTCACAATGTCCTCTCATTTTTCAAGCCAAATGATTAATTTTACAAATTTCTGTTTTGTCTTAGTTAACCATCTGTCAGGAATAAGTCTTCCTTGTTAAATGAAATCGACTGTATGTCTTATGCATATATTGAGAAGTTTGTTAGATGAAGGTGACGGGAAAAAGAGAGGAGATAAAATATCTTTGTGTACAGAAATTGACACTGTATAAAAAACAATGAAAAGCCTCTCTATACTGTACACTATAGTAATGATTGCTGAATTTTAGTATGGATAAAGTATCATTGACAATAACTCTCACTATCGCCACATTAATTTTGCCCAAAATTGAGTTAGGACTGCAGCTCATCTGTCACAGCTGAATGGTAAGTTTGATTGAATACGATCAAAAGCAATTTGCATGTTATGGTTAATTGAAAAGTTCAACTTCATTTGTCATCAAAAATAATGTTTAAATTTAATGAAAGGCTATTAGGAAAGCTTCACACTAAGACTGCTGACAACCTAACAAAAAGACAAATTGAGCAGTGTTTACAAATTTTATCTTCTTACCGTCATCTTTCACATTGCTGGAATCAGGAACACAAGCATACTTGGTTCCTCTGAAACACTGTATTTGCAAGACGAGTTGATAAATCCAATAGAAAAAACAGCCAAATGGAAAGAATGGTGCCTTGTAAGTGTATTCTTTGATCAATCCATAGCGATAGAATGCCCAGATCTTATCAGACCGTAATTGCATGTCTTCTATATACATACTGAAAAACAAACAACAAAATTATTTGTGTCTTTACAAAGGCATCAGCTTTCCCTGCTATAATTCAAAGGAGATATTGCTACTATTTAGTGGCTTTGAAAGACACAGTTTTCACAGGATTGCTTTGTTTCATCATGACCTGTGTGGCTTTGTCGGTGAATACTGCACCTCAATATTATATGCAACTGTTAGACAATCAGAATACCTGTAAAAGTTTTTTTATGGTAATTACACCTATTGATGTCTACCTCCACAAAATGTGACAATGAGTAATTTTGAAAGCTCTTTAATAGGCTATAGGACGCGCGTTTCATAAAAAGTTACAAAAATAAAGGATTACTTGATTGGCAAACTGTTTTTTTTCCTGAAACTGTCTTTAAATCTATTTATGACATTGTTGTCTGGTTATGAATGAGCATCCTTAAGTTCATTACACAGTTATTAGAAAATATGATGACTTAGAGTGATCATATAACAAGGGACCAATTAAACTTTCAGTGTTTGATAAGCAAATCACAGCTTGTCTAATTTCAGGAAACCTGCAGCCTAGATAAAATACAGTGATATCATTCAGGAACCTGTACCTGAAAGTCAAACAGCTACATGAGTGTTTGGTAAATCAAGACTGGCCTATGAACATAATTTTCTTCTTGCTGTCTACATTGTTTTGCTGGGCATATTATGCAATGCACAAACAAACCTTACTGTATTTTTCTCTGTCTGTCTTTTTGGAAATATGGTGTGTTCATTTTCCTACAATATGTAAGCTTTTCAAAACGTCACCTTCAATTAGGGCCTAAACAATTTATAAACCCTTTAGCTGTACAAATTAATGCCCAATGTGATAAATGCTGATGTAACGAAAGGAGCAACAGAACCCCTTGACAACCATTGTCAATATTATTCAATATTCCGTAGACAATATGAACACAAATAAGATTTACCTAGAGTTTTTCAGTCTTCGAGGTATATTACAATGCACTATGGCACCAAAATTTCTGGCATTCAAGACAGTCAAAAGGTTAAAATTGAGGAATCTGCTACATACCTGAACACAGCAATCAACAGATTAAGAAGCAATACATTTGCAATTAGTACATAAATTGCAATCAACACTGGAAACCAAACATGTACAGCACATCCTGGGTCACTTGGAACATTACAAGTAATGTTTTCACCTGAAAACAATAGAATATCACAGACAATTGTTACTTTTGCCAGAGAAAATTCACGTTGCAAGACCTTCCACAGGGCGACAATAGAAAGACTACTGTTTATGTGTAAAAAATGTTTCCATTATCTGCAAACTGATCACTGAATATTTATGCTTGAAATAATAGATTATAAAATATGTGTGATGATTCTGTGATAGCCAACCTGATCCTTTATCAATTTTGGTATATGAAATTGAAACTTTAAAGTTGTATCCTGCGCATCTAAAAACATGTATTAATTGTAATAAACACTCGTGCCATCAGAAATCATCTCCTATATTTTGGTAAAAAAGACATTGCAAAAAGACTTGAGAAGCAAAACAGAAATCCTACCTTCAACTTCAATATCATCTGTGAGGAGATCACCATGCATTCTGAAGTATGACTGATAGAGAATACTAGCAAAAACTGTCACACTCATTGGGTGATTTGGTTTCTGAAGTGCCATGTAGGCTGTCCCAAATGCAAAGTAAAATACCACCAATATGGCAAGGAAAATCAACAGCTCCTTCACCTTTGATTGAAAATAAATATAATTTAAATGATTATTATGGGTTCAGCTCACATTATCAAATGTTCCTGGAAAAAAATACAGGATTGCAATTGTTTCATTCATCATAGGCATATTCTTGCAAAACTATAAATGAAGCAACATCGTCCTGTTAATGTGCACCGTAAGTGACATCCTTTCTTAGCAATTGTTGTGTTGAATTCATAATGTTTCTGAAAGTAAATACATGGAGAAAATTATTAATTTATGGAAGTTTTGATTTAATATTTCATTGAAACTTGAATGACATGCCAATGTGCATTTAGAAACAATTTTGCTCGTTAGGAAAAAAATGTGAAGATGTCAGGAGAATACAAGCTTACCATTTTCTTGATCATAATGAGTTTTGGTCCAAGTTGATCAAAAGCAAAGGCAAAAGGCAGCAAACTCAAATAACACATCAATAGAGACAGGCTGTACAGGATTCGTACCCATACAAAGTAGTATGGCTTGACCAAAATTCGTGCAATGAATGATATCCAGAATAGACCGAGCATTATAATTTTGATCATGTTCCACTGTCGCAGGAACCAATTCTTGAACATAGATCTTAGTGTACCAAAATGATATATGTATGGTACCTAACAAAAGAAGAAAAATCTGTCATTGCATCTCCAGGTTGTTATGTAAAATTCTCATATGAAATAACTTAAATTAAATTGACCCATTATCATTCTACCAAAGTATGGTAAATTATCGTGACAAATCTCCAAGTTCCATATTTCAGACGAAGCATTTGTCATTGCTGCTGATGTTCATAAAACTCTTTGCAAATAATACGTCCCAAGCATTATAAATTCTTTTTTTTTCTATTTTCTACACACTTTCCATATATAAGTTGTCCATACCTTGTTTAATTCTAAATTAATTCATTGTGTCTAACTCTTTATTTGCCTAGTCACCATTCAATTGTAAAGAAATCAACACAATGGCCTTATAACTTATTAAACAAACCATTCTCATTTCTTTGTAAATGGAATTACGATAGAACAATTCTGGATTTCATCATACATGTATACAAATCAACGAAGAAAAAATCATATATTGTCATGAACATATTATTTAAGATACTCTTCAGGTATGTTTGGTCTGGACTTACCAAACGAATTTCTTCAATGGTGAAAAGAAACATCCATACAACGACGATCCATTCTAGAACACTGGGGGCGCCATTTACTCCATATGGATGCAGATCAGTCAGCACAAAAGTTGTGAATAACACCAACAGAATTATCATAGACAGCTGAAAAACATAATGTAAAGTAACTCCATCATATTGATGTTTAATATCTAGAATCTAAGAGAATCACGCTGATATTTCATCATTTCTTCACTATTTTAATGCATTCATACCAAAGACAAACTTTTTAAAATAAAGAAAGAAAAAATACTATATGTATTAAAGACTATTACAAGTAACAAAAGTCACAGAAATCTGTGATATGTTTTTGTAATTATGCATAGGCAAATGTCACTTACTACATTGAAACAAAACTGTGTCCGTGGGGCAAAAAGAAACCTATTGGCCTTTTGCAAAAATCCAGTTCCTTTTCTTGTCTCTGCTTTTTTTCCGTCTTGGCCATGCCACATCATGGTCAGTTGTGTCTGACAACACGGCTGGGATAAGAAATTTTCATTATGGTAAAACCATGCAACATTGAGACAGTTGAGGTCGCCATACAGCTGATTGGTGCTTGACAATCTCAAAGGCACTTCCAGTAGTTTATGAGACATTTTCTTGTCTTCTTTGTAACATGCATGTATGCAATCACTGGCAAGTTTGGCTAGGTCACTGTAAAATACAAAAAATATGTCTCTGATTCATCATGAAACTTAACGATTCGAAACGCAGTACATGTTTTACCTTAAAACTGAGGTGTGGATGCAGAAGCCACGACTCAAGGGGTATCAGCTATTTCCAGTGGTCTTAGTGCTTGAACCATCCGGTTGTTGCCAAGGAATATTGGTGGTCCAATGGACCAGTGAATTATGGGAGAAGATGATTGACAATTCAAGATGTACCAAAATGGGGAAGTAACTGGATCACTGGATTTATTTTGATATTAACGCTCAATGTACCATGCATGATATACATCTCAACATGGGTTTCACACTTGCATAAATCAATCAACATACTCAGTGAACAAGGTCTGCCACATTCAAGTTCAAGTTTAAAGTGTACATTGCTTATCCTCTGCTCAGGTGTTTTTAATAAAAAAAAGATCTTTTACTTAAGCTTCTATTGCAATGCCCATATCATATTGTGGAGAGTGTTGCAACATGTAAACTCGGATATGAACACAGAAAAGTTTAAATCTTGTAAATCTGTTGATTTTTTTCCTACAAACATGAGAATACTTTGGAGAATAAGTCGTGTGTCTAACATTTTTATTGACACTCTGGTCAGAACGTCAGGTATTTCCATTGAGTAAACATGGAAAAAATGCATTATGAAAATATGAATCAAATTAGCTTGATGAAGTCCAAACACTCTTTAGGTGACTAGCATCACAAATGCTCTGAGTTATCCATCTCTGCATAGTAAACTGTTGCAGTTACAAAGTTGTTGCAGGTTTTGGTAAGTTGCTATATCAAATTATTCAAGATGAAACATTTGAACAGTGTGATAATAGGGTTCCCTTGGTAAGGCCCAATAATTTGAATCTACAAGGTTTGAAAAATTGAAAATCATAACTCACAAGACAAAATTGCTGTTCATGATTGAATCAACATTTGCAGAGACACAAGATACAGAAAAATAGTATTCCTTGGATATTTCTAGGGAAGCAAACTTTCTTTTTTTTAAATTAATGATACACAGGAATTTATGACAATGAATGCTCAGTGAATCTGATTATTATCGGAAAAAAATAAAAAATAAATTTTGCCTTCGTGTATATTCACATTGTAATGAAACAAGGACACAGTGTTGATAAATTATTTGATTCTAGTGATAAGTATCTGCAATGTTAACTCTAAATTTTTACAGTATTTTGGTGATATATCTGGTTTCATGGAATACTCCTGAAACCCATACACTATAGTAATTTGAGGCAAACTTTATTAGTTTCTATGGTTGGGTTGGACCTCTACAAAAGAAAATCTGGTGAAAGAATGAGCATTTTGAAATGACTAGCATTCAGCTTGACCAATACCATTGCCTGTACAAATGGTTACATTGATATTGATGATTTGAATTCACTTGTCAACAACAATAATAATGCATATTACAGGTACAGATACTGTTTACCATGTGAATGCTTCAGAGCTTAAAATATGATTACCAAAGTAGAACAAGAAAATGTTACAAACAGAATCAAAGTTCTGACACTTAATGTACAAGCATACAACCGTTCGGTGTGTGGATGGACTGTGAACTGTTATACCCTCAAACTTCCTGAAGGTGAGGGCTATGATTTTTGAGCTTTGACTTCTTACATTGACTCCATAATCTGGTGAGTTACTTTAGTATCCTGATACATTTTAAACATTAATTTATGTATAGTGATCAAAGTGACAGTAATTATCAAAGACACTGCTTAAAACAGAAACTCTGTGAAAGAGTTACTGCACACTTTAAATGATACAGTTGCTGCATTGTGGTAATTAAGCTGTCTAAATTAGACTCATGCAAGTCACTGAGCTTCCTGTGTGAAAACACTACCATGGAATTTATGGTTGCTGGGAAATAGCTGAATAACATTTCTCTGACTTCAAATGATGTAAAACAAGTCATCGTTGATGACACAGTCCCCACTTGTTAATGGGTACTTTTGATTACAAGTCCTCTGAGAGGAGAGTCCTCTTCATTAATTGGGTCTGTGATTAAAAATACTTTGATACAGATGGCACTCAATGGCCAAGAATTTATGAGTTCCATGGTGATGAAAACCAAAAACCAATGTAGATCGCCATCCTAATAACAAAAGGTCATTAAATGAGTCAACGAGGAATTAATTGACAGGATGTTGCCAAACATTTTTGCATACTATCCTAACACTAACAGATTATCACCAGTACCATATTTCATAAAGTTTAATGCAGTATTTACAACACTATGAGATCAACATCTGTATCAAGTTTCATCAAATTTGACGTTGTATTTGTGGATATATCACTCTAATTAGGAAAGTTCAGTATGCAATTACAAATTCATTAAAATGACACTGATAAATGTCTTTTCCACTGTTAAAGCAATGTGAGCTTAACATCTGTACCAAGTTTCATGAAATTTGATGCAGTATTTCTTGACATATCAGCCTAATTACAAAACTTCAATAATTGACATGGTACTGCTACATGACGTGAAACAAATTGACGAGCATATGTATAAAATAGGTCAATATCCTTGTACCAACTTTGAATGATACTGGTGGAAATGTCTGAAATATGGCTCTGTAGTATGAGAAAATCGTAACAAAATCGCCAGTATGTAGCCATACTTGATCTTACTGTCTAAAATATCAATAAGCATATGTGTGACATATGTCAATGTCCATATACCAACTTTGAATAAAATCAGTTGAGATTTACCAGAGTTATGGCTCTCGACATGAAAAAACCATAAGAAAATTGCCACCATGTGGCCATATTGGATCATATCGTGAAACAAATCGATGTTCATCTGTATAACATAAGTCAATGTCCTTATACCAACTTTGAATAAATTCGCTTGATACATGTCTGAGTTATGGTTCCGGACATGACAAAATCGTTAAAAAATGGCCACACGGCGGCCATATTGGATCGTATCACAAAACAAATTGACGTGCATATGTATGACATAGGTCAATGTCCTTGTACCAATTTTGAATAAAATCAGTTGAGATATGCCTGAGTTATGGCTCTGTACATGAAAAAATCGTAATAAAATGGCCGCATCACAAAACAAATCAATGTGCATATGTATGACATATGAAGTAATCCTTGTACCAAGTTTGAATGAAATCGCTCAAGGCATCTCTGAAATATCTGCATGACGGACGGACAGATGGATGGATGCACGCACGCACAACGGACACACGGACATGACTAAACCTATAAGTCCCCCCAGACGCTGTCTGTGGGGACTAACAATGCAGGTGTATTTGCAGCTATTTTACTGGATTTCCAAAAATAAACTTCCAAATTGGCAAAAGTAGTAGAGGGGATTCTAAGCAAAAATTTCTTTATTTGGTCTGGTCTTACCTTCTGGATTTAAAAAGCGTCTCAGACAAATGGGATTCTTCGTACACTGAGGCCATGTCACTCATTGACCTCAATATTTTACAGCCAACCAGTGCCAATGCTATAAGAGGTCAAAGGTCATATATTCACATGAACAGTTGTCACAAATCCATTCATGAATGCAGATATGTTACTTTTGTCAGTCTGTTCATTTTGATACTTTTCCATTTTCTTTAGTATTTCAGTAATAGTTTTCAATAAAAAATTTGGGCAGAATAATTTTGACTGCTGAAGCAAGCTACTATGGTTGCAATATGACATTAAACTGGTCTAATAATCATTTTCATTCAAGGTAATACATTACCAGGCAAAAGTAAATCACCTTACCTATATGATTTTCTGTTGTTCTCAAAATAACCTTTGCTAAATCAATGCGGCCAAACAATAATGCCCAGATGAAGAGATCCTTTTCAGAGAACTGACCATTATCTATTAGAAGAATGAACAATTAAAACTTTTAAAATTAGCAACTTTCAGAGACTTATGATATTAATATGCATATAAAACAATAGACACAGCATACTGATTGATGAGAACTTTTTTCATGCAGCAATGTCTGTCACTGATGGCATATGTGTGTACATGCACTTGAATTATTACTTTCTGCTTTCTTCCTCTGTGACAGTTGCTGTAAAATTTTACTTGAGACACTTTTTCAGATACATATGACAAAAGCAGTTTGTTGAGGATTAATTGTCACTGATCAGTCATTACTAAGGTATTTATCATCCATGGGTTACATAAATTAATGAATTTCAAAAACAAAACACTGAATGACTGTCAGTTGCTAATTAGTGAGTGTCAATAAAGTTATAATTATGGATACACACCAAGGCTAGCATAGTCTGGTACCACGATACCTTCAGTTAGTCTTGTTATAAATTTTCCAATTACTTTAAAAAGTTCAGTCTCATCAGACTTCTGTAAAACAGTAATTTGTAAAATAATCACACATGACATAATTGTAATATTTGGAGATGACACAACATGGTGCATTATCAAGTTCCAGTGTAAGTCATGGCTATTTGATGAAGCAGCATTTAAATTTGGTCAGACTCAGCAAGACATGTACATTAATGCTTTGAAAACTTGCCAAGTAATGTTGGCATTGTGCTAAAAGGGAGGTGGTCGTCAGAACTGCACTAATAAAGGTCGCTAGGGACCCCTACGACTGATGTAAATTTATACTGTATCCAAGGTACATTGGCGATTGATTAATTGTTGCAGCTGTGTTTACGTGATGCATCTATATATAGTGCATTAAACATTGTTTGTAAACAAGAAAGTCACACATGTGCAGTTCTGACGACTGCTTCCCCTTAACAGATGATACCATTCAGACTTGTGAAAATTACTGATTTGTCAATGTTTGTGCTTCTATACATTCTATCTATGCATTCATGTAATAATTTCTCTGATGCAGTTATGTAGCCATGCATGCAGAGACCATTTGCCAAGAACGTTATTGGACTGTCTGATGCATTAATAAAGTCATGAATTATATCACATCGCAGTTGTGAACAAAACAGAGGATTTGAGAGCTAGGTCACCATAAATTTTGTTTCCTAACCAATACCTCTGATTGGATTGAACCATAAAAGCAAATATAGTTTATTGTGAGAGTAAATTGGCCAATGTAAGCCATCAATCTTTATGATGCAAATATATTTGGAAAACTGAATATACATAACTTGCTATCAATTGTCCTATACAGTATATTTGCTGTAGGAGCTGTCAAACATTTTGACAATCTCCAGACTTACTATTTTGTCCTCTACACTGTTACTAAGTGTACTTTTAATGAGATCAGCACATCTACATCTTCCTCTGGTGGGAAGTAAATCTTCATAAAATAAAACCTAATTATGGACAGTGAGAAAAAGAGAAAGCACAGAACAAAACAAAGCAAAACATTAATTTTACGATTGTTTCAAGTCAGCTGATAACAAAGGAATTACAAGAAGTTTTGTCAAGAAGTAAGGTAAGCTTAGCACTGTCTTGAGAATTTTAATCTCCTATGCAATATCTGCACCTGGGTTGGTACTGGGTGACATTCAACTGCAAATTTGTGAATACTTTTGCGTTCTTTGAGCTATTATTGTAATCATTTCTGGTTGCAGGGTTTGTGGCATTCCTTGGTTTGTTCACTTGGTTGTCAGAGAAAAAGTTATGGCCACCTTAAAGGGGAACTTCACCCAGGCGGATGACAATGCCATACCCATCGGAAGATGGTCTCTGCCATATCACGTGATGAAAGCGCCAAGCTTGGCACTTTTCCCCCATGATTTAAAATACATTAAATTGATGAAGCCCTAAACTTCAACTTCCGCCACTATTTTTATCTGGTTTTGTAAAAATTTACATGAGTTATGAAAGGCAAAAATGGCTTTTACAGAATAAGTGACCCTAAAGCTAGCACATATGTAAAATACAGCCTTGGTAAACTTCACTAAGGCGAAATAAAAAAATATACACATTTCCAGTGACCTAACCTACCCCATTTACCCAATTTAAAACATTCCTACCTTAAACTTTTCTCTACTTTTTAAATCACGCATAATTTTGCCAAAGTTTACTTTTTTTGATAAGTTGTATCCCCTTAATATTGTCTAAAATCTAAGTTAGAGTCTAATATTAGACGAGTGGGGAAGAGGCAGATGCCCGACAAGCTCTTTTATAAGCTTGCAAATAAGAAATAAAAGTTCCAGACCAGACTATTCAAAACTCTGAAGACATGTCAACAGGAACACATTTTTTTTCTAAAATCAGGTTCTGCCAATCTGACTTCAATGATAAAAGCTATTTTGCGATGGCAGTTTACAATGGCAAACAATGAGAATTGAATGAATGAAGGTGACAGAACAAAGCCTGATCAAGGCTGTGTGCTATGTGCAGAGGAGGACCTGGTTGATGGCAGTGAGAAATCTGGAGAAATCACTTTACAGCCGATAGTGACCTGTAGTAAAAAGGGAACAGTGTGGACAGTTCTGAAAACACATCTGTGCCTAAACAAAGATTACACTTAAAAATGTATGTAAATGAACGCTTGACGCATGCGCGTTTTAAATATGCCTTGAGAATCTGTAGGCGTAATGTTGAGCAAGTCAAAGCTGATGCAACTGCTAAAAATCTGAATACAGGGAATTATAATAAATTTTGGCATTCCGTTCAGAAAATAAATGCAAAATCTCCACTCCGGCCTAGTACTATTCATGGTTGTAGTGGCGATGCCAATATTGCTGAAATGTGGAGTAAACACTTCAGTGATCTTTTTAATGTAGTTCATTCAACAAGAGAAAAATCATTTGTTCTTGATAGTATTGATGGGTGCAAAATGGATGATACTATTCATATATCTCCCACTGATGTTAAAAAAGCTATTAGTAATTTACAATTAGGGAAATCGGCAGGGCCGGATTTCCTCTCGCCTGAGCATTTTATTTTTGCCAGCAAAAAGGTGTATATACTTTTGAGTATGTGTTT